>NIVC01003619.1:0-87128 GCA_002269645.1 Macrostomum lignano
AGCATGGAGGATTGCCAAGCGCTGTGTCACAGGCTCACCATCAATGGTGAGAGCAGCTCAGTGCTGGTATTGCAGCTCATGCAGCAGCCAAGAGCAGCTCACTTTGCCCATCCATACCTTCACTAACATCTCACACAGTGTGAACGGCAGACTGCAGTGCATCGGCAGTCCTCAGCACTTGAAGAACAAGTTCGGCCAAGGGTTCACCATCTTCCTGCGCGTTCGTCAGCCGCAGTCGCAGGAGGCGACATCCGCCTCTGCCTCGGCCTCTGCTACCGTCGATAACACGGAATGTCAGCTGGAGAGAGCTCACGAAGCGTTCATGTCGGCCTTTCCGGACGCCGTGCTGTGCGAGAACCACGCGGCTGTGCTGCAGTACCAGCTGAAGCAGACCGTGAGGCTCAGGACCATCTTTGAGAGCGTCCAGAGGCTCAAGGACAACGGTCTGGTGCTGGACTACAGCGTCAACCAGACCACTCTCGACCAGGTAAAGTTATTTAATGGATGATGCCAATAATGACGTTTAGGTAATTATCTGTCTAAATATTTAAAGCTTTGGGCTAAGCTTTTCTGATCTGTTCATGCAGGTGTTCATCAGATTCGCCAAAAATCAGTCAGAAGAGGCTTCCTAAATCCCGGACCCAGTCCTGTCGTCCGATCTGAAGGAAGATCTGAAAAAAGAGCTCGTTCTCAGCGTTCTCAGCCGCCGCTGGTGCCTTCATCTAACTGTCACAGAATTCTATCGTAGGTGAATGGACAATTTTTTTACGTCTGTAGCTCAGCGCATGTGTGAATTGGTAGTAGCAATAGTTGGATGCCTTTTTGCTCAATAGTTATGCCAATAGTGTTTTTGCGATAAGGACTGCAGCAGTTTTCCGTATTGTTATGTTAAAAATACTTTCATAGAGCATATCGCCTTCTACTTTTTTCTACTCATTTGTAATAACGGTTACTAAAGTGCAATAAAGTGTTGTTTAAGCGATGCCCTTCTAAATGAAATACACATCTAGATCATAGTCAGTCATGCTAACGGCTACAAGTTTACTCTGACGACTTCCAAATTCGCTTCTTACAGAGGCAGAACAATTTATGGACTGGAGATTGTGGCGGTAACCGCAGGCAATCGAAACAGAGGTTTTTTAGCTAGTGACATTTTTTACGAGGATTTTTTATGCGCTCGTATTTCACGTCATGGCATTGCCTTCAAAATGCAAAATATACGCTCTGCTGTTTTGTCCATATACTCATACGGTACTTACATAGCACTCCTATCGCGCCTGTTCTATTTGAAAAGCACATTAGAGAAGGTAAAATCTGAAAGCGGTGTTAAGCTGTGAAAATTTAGAGAAAAGTCGCCCTCCACAGAGCCAATAAGTTCCCACTCTACCTTGCTCTGCAAGCTCAGCAACACAAGACAGGGCCGTCACAATGCTTGTCTTGTACTGAAGCGTCTTCCCGCCCGCTTCCTCAACTGTGAGCAGAAGTCGCTCGCCACTCTTTCCTCGATATCGATTCAGGCTTTCGATATTCTGCAATTGCTGCACTCGGCACAGCTGTGGCGTCAGCTATATTTCGCTGAAAAATTGCTTGCGAACGTGAGCCAAGCCGATACCTGCAGTTGATATTTCACAAATTAAAAAAAATTCAGAAAATATTCGACCCACGAACACAATGCTGCACAGCTGCACCCTCGTGTTCTTCCTCTCCGCCTGCGTCTGCCTGGCCACCATCGGCCTCTTCAGCGACCGCTGGCTGCTGATCGAGGCCTCGGTGCCGCGGCCAGGCTTGACAGGAAACGCCTCCGCCACCACCTTCGTGGCCGTCGGGCTGTGGGAGACGAAAAGTGAGTGGAGAAACGGCTACAAAGTAAAGCTTTAGCGACTCAGATCAATCAGACGCATTCATGTCCATCGAGCACTTAAATTGGCATAAATTTTCCGCCAGGGGTCGCATTCTACTATTTCTACTACCATCACCGGCCGCGCGAGGTGCTAGTTTACCACGAGACCGTCCTGGCTACCGCCGCACTGTCGGCTTGGAGACGCCGGAGGCGCCAGAAAACAGCACCGGCCTGCGGGCCAACTGGCGTTGGGCGCCGACCACCCGGTGCTGTCCGAGGCCACCTTGAGGCGGCTGACGGTGGCCAACAACGGAGCGTTGGTGGCAGCCCGGGTGCTGCTGTTCGCCTGCCTGGGCCTTGGCTTGACGGCGAGCATCAAGCTGGTAATTGACGCGTGCGGCGAACGCGGCTAGTGCGCCACCGGTACAAGGAGCGGGTGGTGGCCGCCACCGTGGCCGCCCTGTGCATCGGAGTCGGTGAGATTCAGCGTCGGAGTGTGGAACCATTTGCTTCTGCGCTTTGTTCTGTGGATGCTTTGGCAGGAGCTCTCTAAAACACACAGACCACTTTCCCTATGTATTCGGGGGTCATTGGGATTGCCCCCCTTTTTCCCGCAGCCGTGCTGTCAATCATCGCCTGGTCTGTGTTTCTTGGCACCATGTACAGCGCTGTGCTGCGTCACGGTGAAACTTCCGAGGTGCTCAGCTCCGGCTTCATCTGCTGCGTGTTGGCCAGCCTCACTGCGGTGTGGCTGCTGGCCTGGCGGCCTGCTCAATCACGGCAACTGAAGACTAAATAACCGATGACGAGGCTAGTGGAAATCAGGATAATATACATTTCTCATGATCTTCAGTTTGACGGGAAATTTGGCTCGTCAAAAGTGACCTCACTAAGTGCTGTCCGGTTGCACTGCCTCGCTCATTGTACGTGTCATTTACGCACAAGCCAAAATTCGATAGTGTCAACAGCTCGTACAAGCAAGCTTTCTCGTAGAAGCATCCAGACAGCATGCGATTCGCATTTTACTGTAGTTAAAAGAGCTACAAGTCAAATTTAGCTCGCAGTTCACATAGTAGAGAAAGAAACAGTTTATTCGGGTTTATTCTGAAAGAGTACTGGTGTACTCGAAGATCTATGCATAAGACACGGAAAATACTACTAACAACTACTAAAATAAAACGTCTAGCTATGAAAAATCTATAAAACTGCCTGGCCATTTAAAGGTCAAATTTCTGCAGCAAAAGAAAGACGCGAACGCATTATGATACAGAGCTAAGAGCCAGAATTACTGAGCTGTACAGGAGAAGCACACGTGAATGTGCATGAAGAATTTCATAGAAATGCTCTGTCTGTCCGGTGCAGAGCCAGGGCTCGGATATGCTCGCTCGCATTCCGAGCTTTCATGCAATCTTGCCTGACCAAGAATGAGAGTCTCCTCTCTCCATCTGATCCACTGTCTGAACTGCTTATGCCCGCAGCCGAGTAAGACAGACGTCCATTACGTCTGCTGTCTAGAGAATATCTCAGCTCAGTCTCGGTAAATCTTTGAAATATTGGAAATTGTGCATTTTGAGTGATAAGCATGCGAATCGCAGATTTTATTATTTTCAATGAAAAAGTAATCAAACGTGTTGTTCAAGCACCCTTAGAGAGATACGATGTACAGCCAAAAAACCAATGCAATGATTCTGTTAAAGCGCCATAAATGTAAAAACGCGAGTTTATAACCGAGAGCCGAGTTCCTAGACGTAGAATAGGTTAGATTTGGCGGCCTGTCAATCAGAATAGCAAAATTACACTTGGCGAATCCTAAATGTACAAACATTCGAGTACGAGTATAACAAACAGATGAAATCAGCTGATTCACGCAATCAAAAATATTCATGCTGGAATCACTAGTACAGTACGACATTGACCTGGTCCCGCATTACCATGGAACATAATAACGCCGATTGTAGTTGAAGCATAGCAGAACACAGATTGGTACGAGTAGCATTTAATGCCAGACTTCAAGCATATCAAGGCATCAAGGATACGAGCGGATAGGTTTCTTAAATCAAATTGTTTGTTAGCGGGCATTGCTTATTCATTCCTCGCGCTTGATGGCGCTGAAGAGGATCCACAGCAGCTCCTGGTTCATGCACATCGCCAGCCGACGGCGCCAGTTCGATTTGGTCAGCTCGAAACGTTTCTCGCCGAACTCCTGGAGGTGAATTGGTGAAAAGGAGCTGCATAATTCGGGATCAGGGAAATTATTTTCAATTTTCAAATGACTCACATCGACAAACAGCTTCTTGTTCTTCTCCAGCACGTCGAGCTCCATCATGGTGATCTGCTGGCACCACGGCGTGATGTCCTCTGTGGCAAGCGTGGCGAATCGGTTTTGCGTCAGCATGGAGGCGAAGTCCTCGACGGTGCACAGCCGGTGCGGTCGCCGCGACCAGAAGCTGTCGAGGCCCGTCTGCTCCTGGCTCTCGCCGCTCTGCACGCAGTAGTCTGAGATCAGCAGGCGGCCGCCGGCTTCAAGCCATTTCTGCAATGGTTAAAATTGCTCAAGGTTGTTGACACATGAATTCTTCTAACACAGTGCAAAAATCACTCCATGAGACAAGTTCGACGCAGTAAAACGAAGGCAGATTAAGTGAATCGAGAAGAACTTACGTAGTACTTGGCTAGCACCTTGTCTTTGGCACCACATATTGCAGCACGTCTCTGCTGTAGATAACATCAAATGAAGACTCCTCGTATAAGGCGTAGGTCTCAATGTCTGCGACCTCGAACAGAACCTGATGCGAAACGAAATGAAAATCAGGTTTAATTTTAAAGATTTTTTAAAACCCTGGAACTCTCTAGATAAGCTCACATTGGGCACGCTCAGCTGGTTAGCCCGTTGCAGTGCGATGCTGATCATCGGGGCGGAGATGTCGATCCCGATGACGTTGGCCCCGTACTCCTGCACCAGGTACATGGAGGTGTCGCCAAGTCCGCAACCCACATCCAGCACTCGCTCGCCGGATTTCACGCCAAGCTTGTCGCACAGCTCGCGCGTGCTTGAGATGCCACCGTTGGACAAGAAGCTCTTACCGAAGATTTTCTCCAGCTTGCCGATGCTCTCCTCCGAGAATAGGCGCTCGGATTTGCGCTGACGCCGGACCTCGTCCGCAACCGCCGGGACCTTCTGCACCAGCCAGCACATCTGGTTGCGGTTTTGCTTGTAGCTGATGTAGGTCCGGCTCGGCCTGGCGTACAGCAGGCTGAACTTGCAGCCTTTGCCAGCCGCGGCCTCAAGCAGAAGCTCATTGTACTGCTGGGGCGTCCGGTAGCGCGTGGGGTTGTCAGTCCGGGCCACTGAGCCGGACTTGTGGAAGCAGGACTCGCGGAAGAAGAAGTAGCCATCTGGATGCAGCCAATCAAGGACTTTCCTGAAGACCCCGCAACCTCGGAGTCATCCAGGTACATGAACAACCAATTCGAGAATATAAAGTCGAATCTGTTTTGACTGAGGTTGAGCTTGGTTACGTCTGCTACTCCGAACTCAACGTTGCCATGGTGACCATTCAGCTCGCGGTTCTTGTCAATAAAGTTCTGCATGAAGTCGTAGGCTTCCAGGTGGGCGACCTTCGGTGCCAAGTACTGGGTGAACGGCCGATTCCCGCTCCCAGTTCCACTACCGACATTCCCTCAATGTTCGGCAGCATGCCAAGAACTTCCAGCGCCTCCCTCTCCGCTATGGTTGCCGCGTTCTCATCGAGCATCATCATCTCCACCGTTGCCTGGCCGTGGTCCTGCCAGTAGCTGGCCATGCTCTTTCTTGTCTCTGGAGTAGCAGGGTTGGGTCATAGCATTCCGTGTTTGAATAGATTAGTGCACAATACCAGTAGCAAAAAGGGCTTCAAAACCTAAATAATTTCTTAAAGGGTCGATAATGTTCATGTTCATGTTCACTGTAAAAGTAAAGTAAAAGTACATAACGTCATAAGGTACAAGTGAAACGCAGGATTGCACGTTCACGCTCACCCGAATGCCCGGTGCATTTGAGGCTAATTGATATGATATCTGCAAAGCTTACATTTAGTTAAAACTCTAGATTTATTTAGTATTAGTAGCACTCTTACCGCTTTTGGCTTCCATTGAGTGGGGCCAACTCAATCTGTTTATTGCCTTCTCAGAGAGACGAGTGCTAAAAATAGACTGCTGGCGGCGATTGTCTAGTGTACAGGCCGGGGCGCCCTTTTATAGGGGAGTGGTTTCAAGAAAATATGCTACAACCCCCACCCAGTGTTAGATTGCCGAGTGGAAGGAAATCCAAGTCTATCCCTGGCCCCGGTAATGTACGTTCAAGTCTGGTCCCCCGGCGATGTACATTGAGCGCCCCGCCACCCCACGCGCGCTTGCATGCGAAAGCGGGCGGGCAGTTTTATTCCGCTGATGGAAAAAAACCAAAGCTGGCTTTGCATTATAGACGGCCTGGCACTTGGGACGGCGAGACAGTGGAAAAAACCAAGGACGTTCATTTTACACGGCTAGTGGAGCAGCAGAGGGTAAGGTGAAAGAAGGGCGTTTGATAACGCCTAGCGGTCTGTATAAAACCGAGAGAGGCTCACCCGTAGCGGTCATGTCGCTGGCTGACTGCATATCTCCGAATAAATCCGAGAGTTCGGCCCACTTATCCCAATTGTACAAATTTTCTCTGAATTATCTGGCGGCGGCGCCGCTTCTCTTGTTACCGGTATTTATTAGTTTTTGCGTGGCTGCTGACAATGTGTAATGCAGTTGAAGTCATGTGATTCAGTGCGATAGATAGGGGGGCGGGCGGCTAAACAGGCGCGGCGTAAACAGAAACAACTTTAGCGAGTTCCTTTGGCAGCCGGCCGGCCCTCTCAACTGGTTGGCAACTGGTTTAGTCCGGTCATCGGCACAGATAAAGAATTGGCATCGGTCAGTCCTATTGAGCTGATACCTGGATAGGTAGCGCTATTAAACTGCAAGTGCGCAGAGGTGAAAATTCAAAATTTGACCCAGCAGAAGGAAATCTGGCTGAGCTGTCCTTGCTCTTCTATGATAAACAATTGCCAGCGATGCTGAGCAGAAATGTGTGAGCTTTTGGCAGTAAACAAACTTTCTCTGCTCTGGCCCTTGAAAAGTGCTTAGATTGAGTATCTTATGCGCTTACAATGAGTAGTTGAGTAATTTGAGTACATTAGATGCAAGCCACCAGTCTCACGCTTGCTTGGCCTGCCTAGGCTGCCTTCATTACTAAATTTTCTATGGAATTTACCTTGGGCCAAACTTGCGAGTATTTACAGTAATAGCAATCTAGCCAACAAAAACACTGTTTTTGACAGCGCTTAGCTCACTCATTCCACTGGATAAATCTAATGAACTCAAGGCTATTGAAAGAAAGCGGAGGCAGTGAGACAATTTAAATTCGGTTTTCGGACCCCCTTGGTGCTGGCGCCCCTTGGTGCTGGCGCCCCTTGGTGCTGGCGCCCCTTGGTGCTGGCGCCCCTTGGTGCTGGCGCCCCTTGGTGCTGGCGCCCCTTGGTGCTGGCGCCCCTTGGTGCTGGCGCCCCTTGGTGCTGGCGCCCCTTGGTGCTGGCGCCCCTTGGTGCTGGCGCCCCTTGGTGCTGGCGCCCCTTGGTGCTGGCGCCCCTTGGTGCTGGCGCCCCTTGGTGCTGGCGCCCCTTGGTGCTGGCGCCCCTTGGTGCTGGCGCCCCTTGGTGCTGGCGCCCCTACGATGGCGTCCCATACAATGGCACCCCACAGCTTGCGCTGGCGGCACCAAACCATCCCCCCAGGATTGTACATGTAAATAAGCGACAACAATATGCTAAAATATGCAGTGTTTATTTTAGTTTTCAAAGTTGTGTGCCGTTAATAATAGAGGTGCATTAAGGGATTTTCGCAGCATCTGATTAAGCGTTTTTAGGAGTACGTGCGCCTAATTTTTAGTACAGCGCTTGACAAAAAAGAACATTAAGAACTAAAACGAACTAAACATAGACGAAGCGTTTCAAAACTAATCGAGTGTTTTTCATCGATTTTTATCGGTATTGAGATTTTGCAACTGAAGCATAAATACATTCTGATAGTAAATTTTCGAATATTTAAGTTAGTAGCATGGACTAGTCTCTAAAAGTGGGATCGAGATGCTGAATTCTTGTCCTGTATTTGCTATTCACTCTACTATCAGTAGACAAAAACGCGGCATGCAGCATTTCATAGCTGACTCTCGCAGCAGGTTATCGTGGCTTCTCCGCAAGCCCTACGGCCGCTGCTGCAGTTGGCGGAGCTGCACCGGTTGAGCGAAGGCCGGCCCCTCATGGAGACGCTGCCGGGGCCAGCGCCGATGCCGACTCCGTCGCCGCCGCCGCCCCTGTAGGCACGGACGAGGGTCTTGCGAAAGTTTGGGCAGGAGAGAAACAAGTAAACCGGGTTGGCAGCGCAGTTGGACAGGCCGAGGCAGTTGAACACGTCCTGCAGCACGGAGAACTTGCTGTCGGCGCTGTACAACAGAACAGTTCGACCGGACACACTGCTGATGAGAATGTCGATGTTCTTCACCTGCATGCTAAGGTGCAGCGGTAGCCAGGATACGGCGAACATCAGCGCCATGGTGACGGCCAAACGGACAATCTTCTTGCTTCGGTTGGTGACGCTGTTGTTGAACTTTACCAACTGCGAGTTGACCTCGCGGACAGTGCGGACGATCCGTACGTAGGCCGCGATGATGACGCACAGGGGCACGATGTAGAGCAGCAGCATGCCCACCGCGTCGTAGACAACGCTGGCTATTGGACTGCTGATGCTGTTGATGCACATAGGCGGCAGGTTGCTCACATTTAGGCTGGCCAGGCGGAGCAGGGAGCTCACATCCGAGACGCTGGTGAGCACGGCTACGGGAGAGCCGTAAGCGATCGCTAGCAACCAAACGGCGCCGATCATCTTCAGAGAAGTGGCGCGCGTGTCGCGGCTGTTGGTGGCGATGCGGCTGGCATTGACGCCCAGCGAACGCTCAAGAATCATAGCCGTGTGGTTGAAGATCGCCGCGCCCGCGGTGGATACCATAGCCGCGTTCGCTAGGCGGCAGAGCAAGTCGCCCAGGTGCCACACGTTAGAGAAAAACTTCTGGCAAGTGCCGGGAATGCAAATGACAGTAATGAGCAGGTCGGTGAGCACTAGATTCAACAGAAAATACTTCTCTGACACTCGACGGGTGCGGAGAATAGCAAAGAGCAGGAGACCGTTGCCAAGGATGGACACCAGGCCAATGAGCGAGTAGAGGCCCAGCAGCGCGATGTGGCTCTTGGCCAGTTCGTGGGTCGTGGCAATCTCGAAGAATTTGAGCAGTCGCTGGCTGTTGACCAGGCTGATGTTCACAGTCGCTGCCATGGTGTTTTCCCCTGCTCTGCTTCTCCTTAGAAATCGCGTCAGATGGAAAAATCGGGAAGCAGCTGGTCCAAGTTCACGCGCTGATCCTCAAATCTGCGTTGCCGTCACACTTCTTGACGCCTGCCCTCCCCGCTCCCCCTCGGCCTCGCCTCTCAGCTTGCTCATGGCCTCGGGCTGCGCTGAATCACTCGATTCGCCCCGTGCCTGCTATCCAGTGGCCGCCGACTCCCCCAATCTCATTCGTTGCGTGACGACAGCTGCATGGCGCTTCTCTCGGAGCCTCTGCAGTCTCGGGGTCTCGCTACCGACTGCTCGGGAAACGGCGAAACATTATCGAAATGAGAAATCCCCGAGGGTCTCGAGGCTCAGCCTGCAATATCTGCGTGCCTCGGGATTTGTGACAACGCCTGGCAAGGCAGGGAAAATAAAGACACAAATTTTCTATAAAATATATTCTTGCTTGTTTTTTACCGGATGAGAAATCGCACAGGATGTGGTTTAATGAAAGACGAATACCCCCATTGACAATAACTGCAGCTCGTGAACAGATTTTGAGCAGCAAACGTCAGTAAAGAAAACAGGCTGCTCTCTCAATGAGGAAACTCCCAGCTTCCTGTCTTCAACAAAAGAAATCCGAGCTCATTCGTAAACAGTATTGATGTCCGGGAAGCGCAGTTGGCCGGGTGCGCAAGCTCAAACAGGTGGATTAATTGCTTTCAGACAGTGCTTGCTGCTTTTTTCGCTCCTTGCCAGAATTTTTTGCAAATAATTTGAGCCTCGAATAAAGATGAATCGACGTGCAGAGTCTATTGGGTCCATTAAACTGAAATTTCTTAGAAAATTAAGAACTACGAGCGTACCGACAAGTCTGAGGGACAACGGGCGCACAAAGCCAGAGATATTCTTGACAACTTGTAGATATGTTGAGAAGCTTCTCCAGAGACAGACAAGAGCTGCCAGACAGAATAACGATCTGCGGCAACTGCACCCACCGGAACGCTCATCTGGTGCCCAATTTAATACCGCGAGGATTTCCAGTATTATCGAACTTCTCACCAAGTCTGGTTCAACGCAACGGATTTGAAGTGTCTGTCAGCTCAAATCCGCAGAGATGAATTGCATGCGCCAGCCTGCTGAGTAGAGCTTGATAGATTTGGATTTTCCAGGGCTTGAGCACGCGACCCACAGCTCACAGCTAGATATGCTTCCGATGTGTGCCGGAGATGCAAGATCTCCTCGTGAACGACTTTTATTTGTGAACAACTTTACACAGCAATACAAGGCAGGCAGTCTATATTCGAAATGAAAGACTTACGGATTCAAAGATAAAATACTGGTTTCTAACTTGAACTCTCACGCTAATGCAACTCGATCAGAGATGTGTAGGAAAGACGCAAAGTCTTTGTTGGTTAATGGGAGTGCCCTTGCTACCGACGGACACAGGACAACCGCAATTAGACCAAGAGGCCCTATCGCAACCCCAAGCTAAGAACAGGACAGACAACTAGTCTTGGGCTATACCGACCCCTCGCCCATACAGCAATCCGACGTCGGCCGATGTTTTCGACAAATAAATGTATGTACTTTTACATTAAATCGACGGATAGTCATTCGTCGGCTTAACGGCGGTCCAATTTAAAAGTAAGAGAGTGTCGTTTGCAATCGTTATCCAGCCTGAGTCTAGGACGAATGCATGTACACATAGCTCGTACAAGCTAGGTCACCATCAGGTCCGGGGAGGTCAGCAGCTCGTCCATCCTTAGCGAGTAGCTGAGACAGGTGCGCCGCTGCTTCCTTCTTTAAGCCACAAAGGGGCAAATGCAAGAGCATAGAGCAACCACTTTTGTGGCGAAACGTCTCTGGAGGGAGCCATGATCAGGTAATAACCATGCACATCTCTCAGAAGTCAGTTTTATTAAACGAGATTAGGTATTCAGACTATTCCCTGCTTAAAGCAGCTAACGCAGCTCGCGTTTGTCGTCATTCTGAGCAAGATGTTTCAAGTAGGGGCCTTTTGATTCCTGGCACTGCCGCTCGACAGTCGACAATCGACAGTCGATTGGCAAGCAGCCGTGCCCATCTCGCTGACCCCCGAGCACGCACGCACGTACGAAGGCACACACGGAATGCACAGCGGCCCAGGCTTCTAGTCACCAGGCAGGTACTCGTACACACTCAGTGCACAAGACCCAGACCTGCTATGTACACACTCAGTACACAAGACCCAGACTTGCTATGTACACACTCAGTGCACAAGACCCAGACTTGCTATGTACACACTCAGTGCACAAGACCCAGACTTGCTATGTACACACTCAGTGCACAAGACCCAGACTTGCTATGTACACACTCAGTGCACAAGACCCAGACTTGCTATGTACACACTCAGTGCACAAGACCCAGACTGTATGTACACACTCAGTGCACAAGATCCAGACATGGTATGTACACACTCAGTGCACAAGACCCAGACTTGCTATGTACACACTCAGTGCGCAAGACCCAGACTTGCTATGTACACACTCAGTGCGCAAGACTCAGACTTGCTATGTACACTCTCAGTGCACAAGACCCAGACTTGCTATGTACACACTCAGTGCACAAGACCCAGACTTGCTATGTACACACTCAGTGCACAAGACCCAGACTGTATGTACACACTCAGTGCACAAGACCCAGACTTGCTATGTACACACTCAGTACACAAGACCCAGACTTGCTATGTACACACTCAGTGCACAAGACCCAGAATTTCTATGTACACACTTATTGCACAAGACCCAGACTTGCTATGTACACACTCAGTGCACAAGACCCAGACTTGCTATGTACACACTCAGTGCACAAGACCCAGACTTGCTATGTACACACTCAGTGCGCAAGACTCAGACTTGCTATGTACACACTCAGTGCACAAGACCCAGACTTGCTATGTACACACTCAGTGCACAAGACCCAGACTGTATGTACACACTCAGTGCACAAGACCCAGACTTGCTATGTACACACTCAGTACACAAGACCCAGACTTGCTATGTACACACTCAGTGCACAAGACCCAGACTTGCTATGTACACACTCAGTGCACAAGACCCAGACTTGCTATGTACACACTCAGTGCACAAGACCCAGACTTGCTATGTACACACTCAGTGCACAAGACCCAGAGACTTGCTATGTACACACTCAGTGCACAAGACCCAGACTTGCTATGTACACACTCAGTGCACAAGACCCAGACTGTATGTACACACTCAGTGCACAAGACCCAGACTTGCTATGTACACACTCAGTGCACAAGACCCAGACTGTATGTACACACTCAGTGCACAAGACCCAGACTTGCTATGTACACACTCAGTGCACAAGACCCAGACTTGCTATGTACACACTCAGTGCACAAGACCCAGACTTGCTATGTACACACTCAGTGCACAAGACCCAGACTGTATGTACACACTCAGTGCACAAGACCCAGACTGTATGTACACACTCAGTGCACAAGACCCAGACTTGCTATGTACACACTCAGTGCGCAAGACTCAGACTTGCTATGTACACACTCAGTGCACAAGACCCAGACTTGCTATGTACACACTCAGTGCACAAGACCCAGACTTGCTATGTACACACTCAGTGCACAAGACCCAGACTGTATGTACACACTCAGTGCACAAGATCCAGACATGGTATGTACACACTCAGTGCACAAGACCCAGACTTGCTATGTACACACTCAGTGCACAAGACCCAGACTTGCTATGTACACACTCAGTGCACAAGACCCAGACTTGCTATGTACACACTCAGTGCACAAGACCCAGACTGTATGTACATACTCAGTGCACAAGACCCAGACTTTCTATGTACACACTTATTGCACAAGACCCAGACTTGCTATGTACACACTCAGTGCACAAGACCCAGACTTGCTATGTACACACTCAGTGCACAAGACCCAGACTTGCTATGTACACACTCAGTGCACAAGACCCAGACTTGCTATGTACACTCTCAGTGCACAAGACCCAGACTGTATGTACATACTCAGTGCACAAGACCCAGACTTTCTATGTACACACTTATTGCACAAGACCCAGACTTGCTATGTACACACTCAGTGCACAAGACCCAGACTTGCTATGTACACACTCAGTGCACAAGACCCAGACTTTCTATGTACACACTTATTGCACAAGACCCAGACTGTATGTACACACTCAGTGCACAAGATCCAGACATGGTATGTACACACTCAGTGCACAAGACCCAGACTTGCTATGTACACACTCAGTGCGCAAGACCCAGACTTGCTATGTACACACTCAGTGCACAAGACCCAGACCACGTTCTCGCGCCAGGCGCGCAAGAGCCAGACGCGTCACTGCTGAGCCACTCAGCCGCCCTTGAAAGATCTGAACGACCGAGACAAGTCGGATTTCAGAGTGAAAAATCTGCCGCAGGGGACTTCCTGCCGGCCAGCACGTCACGGCGGCCACCCCCAGGCCGACAGCTGTGTCGAATTGGCTTCGTTGCCCGCTCGCAGCTCCCAGGCCCAGCGCCGGCCCGGCCCTAAAAATAAACCCCCGAAGAGCCCCGGCAGACAGGTGAGTTCGGCACGCTGCTCAAATATTTACCGACGGAACTCCGCCTTCCACCTGTCAGCTGTGGCAGCCTCCTGACAAGTAGATGAGAATCGGCGCACAACCTGGTCCCGCCTGATCGCCACGCAGATAACAGCAGCCGTTGAGACAGTCGGGAAGAGGAGAATCGGAACTGATTGAAACCGGCGCCTGCTGCGCCTTTCCCGAATCCGAGCGAACCCCCCGCCAGACAGACGGGTCCTGACATTTGATGTTGAAGCATCAAAACTGCCGCCTGCTCCCCCAGCAACTGGGAATTTATTGAAGTTCCGCTATCTCAGAATAAAAGCAGAGAGCTGCCACATGAACGCCTGTCGGAAACGAGTTTAGCGCAGAAAAGGCCTGCTTGGGATTAGCAAAATACGCGAGCATCGCATTTATTGTACATCGGGCTGGTGGAGTGCGGAGGTTATCAATACTCGTAAGAAGAACGGCATATTACTAAAAGTAATTAGTACTGGTAAAAACTGATTGATAGTCTATTTCTAAAAAACGCACAGCATCGATTTGGTTGGGAACCGATTTCGATATCATTGGTGCAAATTGTAAAATAATAGCAATCGGAATACGCAAATCCGCCTACTAACAGTAGGCATCCGCAACAAAGGGATACGCTTGTATGCATGCTAAATTTTCACAGAAATTTATCTCACAAAATTAATTACAAAATAATCGAATGATGCGCATCAATTTTTACCAGCCTACTCATAGTAGCTGTGAAGATTCTACTGATAATAAAAACGGACAATACATTAAATACTTTTTACAATTAGCGAGAGGTCTTTAATACAATGTTGGCACGAATGCCTCAGTTAAAAAGCCATTAAAAAACCCCAAACGGCCTGATAAGCCACGCAAAACAGCTAGTGATGAAGGAGAACATATTGGCATAGAATTTACGTAAATATGATAACGGCATAGCAGCACTGACACCAAGCACAGCGCTGCCAAACCGCCTATTGACTTCGGGAACTGCATGCATGGTGGTATTGCACCAGCCTGGCTTTTGAAGGTGGGGCCACCTTGAGATCCTGTGTTGATCCTGGGATTCTACTGACTGGGATTCTACCGGCTAGGATTCTACTGACTGGGATTCTACCGGCTAGGATTCTACTGACTGGGATTCTACCGAAAGGGTTTCTACCGGCTGGGATACTACCGGCTGGGATTCTACTGACTGGGATTCCACTGACAGGGATTCTACTGACTGGGATTCTACTGACTGGGATTCTACTGACTGGGATTCTACCGGCTGGGATTTCACTGACTGGGATTCTAGTGACTGGGATTTCACTGACTGGGATTCTACTGACTGGGATTTCACTGACTGGGATTCTGCTGACTGGGATTTCACTGACTGGGATTCTGCTGACTGGGATTTCACTGACTGGGATTCTAGTGACTGGGATTTCACTGACTGGGATTCTACTGACTGGGATTTCACTGACTGGGATTCTGCTGACTGGGATTTCACTGACTGGGATTCTGCTGACTGGGATTTCATTGACTGGGATTCTGCTGACTGGGATTTCACTGACTGGGATTTCACTGACTGGGATTTCACTGACTGGGATTTCACTGACTGGGATTTCACTGACTGGGATTCTGAACTGCACCTGCCACACTCAATGACCGCCCGGTCAGGAACTCAACAGGCCTAAGGGAAAGGAAGCAGATGCAATAAAAATTATCAAGGACAACACAAATCCGCAAGCAACCGCAGAGCAGACGACCAATTAACAGGCTCGTCAAAGCGCTGATGCTCAGATGTTGGTCTCCTGCCGCAGCTTCCGCTGCCGGTCGTCTTGAGACAGCAGCGCCGCCGACTGCTTGGCGGCCACGTCGTGCCCCGTGAGGCTGCTGACCGCCGTCAGCTTGGAGGACGGCGGCTCCGCGGCCGAGTCGCTGCCGCGGTCCAGCCGGCGGCGCAGACGGCGCATGCTGTCCAGATGCCAGGTGAGCAGCGCGACGGCGGCCCGCCGGAAGTTGCGGCCGGTCAGGCAGTAGAGCCAGAAGTTGGAGGCGAAGTTGGCGGTGAACAGCACGAAGCTGACCATCCAAAGATCGGCCACGATGCCCGTCTTGTGCGTCTGCGGCAGGTGGTGGCGGTTTTGGCAATGTTTTCAATAGCCTACTCATAGTAGCTGCATGGCACACGGTGGCGGTTTTGGCAATGTTTTAAATAGCCTACTCATAGTAGCTGCATGGCACACGGTGGTGGTTTTGGCAATGTTTTCAATAGCCTACTCATAGTAGCAGATTGGAAGGGGTGTTTGCAAAAAATGCTTTGCGCACCCGAAGGTCCTGCAGCTCATAGTAGCTGTTAATTGCGCTCGTGATGGCCAGAGGCAGGGTGAGAAACAGGAAGGTGACGGACACCACAAGCAGGCGGGTGGTGATGCTGTTCTCTTGGCGCAGCGTCTTCTGGTCCATCTGGGAGGATCTGCGGTTCCGCTTGCGAAGCACCAGCACCAGCACCAAGTTGGATATGCAGATCACAATCCACGGCACGATTGAGAACAGGACATTGCTCAGAATGTTGCCTGCGGGGATCAAGGGGGAAATCAATTATGCAAAGGTACGGCTGAAAGCTCTTTGGGTAATATGATCTCTAGGTGATGGGATCTCTGGGTGATGGGATCTCTGGGTGATGGGATCTCTGGGTGATGGGATCTCTGGGTGATGGGATCTTTGGGTGATGGGATCTCTAGGATGATGGGATCTTTGGGTGATGGGATCTTTGGGTGATGGGATCTTTGGGTGATGGGATCTCTGGGTGATGGGATCTCTGGGTGATGGGATCTTTGGGTGATGGGATCTCTGGGTGATGGGATTTCTGGGTGATGGGATCTCTAAGGTGATGGGATCTCTGGGATGATGGGATCCCTGAGATGATGGGATCTTTGGGTGATGGGATCTCTAAGGTGATGGGATCTCTGGGATGATGGGATCTCTGAGGTGGTGGGGTCTCTGACAGATGAGCATCCATGGTGATGGGGAGCGTGTCTCACCAATGAAGAAGTGGTCGTTGGGCCGGCAGGTGCGGTATTTCTCGCTGTACTCGAAGCCGAACACGGCGTAGATGCTGAACGGCGCGGCCAGCAGCACGAGGCCGCCGATGGCCCAGACGCCGTTGCGCACCGTGCACAGCCGGGTGCCCCAGCGCAGCGGGCTGGAAACGGAGATGCAGCGCTCAACGGACAGGATCACCACCGTCCACACCGACACCATGCGGCAGTAAAAGGAGATGTACACCCGGAACTGGCTCACCTGCCGGTGCGAGAGAATTGAGATGTTTGGGCTGCAAATACTGTTGAAAGTGGGACAGGCAATGGAACAGACTTACCTGGGTAGAGAATGGGACACACTCACCTGGACAGGGAATGGGACAGACTCACCTGGACAGGGAATGGGACAGACTCACCTGGACAGGGAATGGGACAGACTCACCTGGGCAGGGAATGGGACAGACTCACCTGGGCAGGGAATGGGACAGACTCACCTGGGCAGGGAATGGGACAGACTCACCTGGGCAGGGAATGGGACACACTCACCTGGGAAGGGAATGGGACAGACTCACCTGGGCAGGGAATGGGACAGACTCACCTGGGCAGGGAATGGGACACACTCACCTGGGAAGGGAATGGGACAGACTCACCTGGGCAGGGAATGGGACAGACTCACCTGGGCAGGGAATGGGACAGACTCACCTGGGAAGGGAATGGGACAGACTCACATGGGTAGGGCAATAACTAATCTCGAATAGGGTAGAGTATATCATGGAGAATGGACCCAGACTCACTTGGCAGTTGCTGGTGACAGACCGCAGCCAAGCAGCCACCTGGCCATAGAGGACATAGTAG
This sequence comes from Macrostomum lignano, assembly GCA_002269645.1. Taxonomy (NCBI): domain Eukaryota; kingdom Metazoa; phylum Platyhelminthes; family Macrostomidae; genus Macrostomum; species Macrostomum lignano. The sequence goes on from NIVC01003619.1 coordinate 17,739, forward strand.
TATCCGGGCATGATGACGGCCAGCCAGATGCTGAACACAATGGACACCAGCGTGAGCGAGTCCAAGATGGACAGGCAGCACAGATAGAAATGACTGGACACCCGGGTGGCAGACTCCTTAAGGATGATGAAGGAGCAGGTGTTGCCAATGACGCCCAGAATGGCAATGATGGGTATTAAGTAGGTGCACAGCACCTGTAGCCATGTGTCTCCATGTGACAGGTAAAAGCCAGGTCTGCCACCCCCTGGCAGGGAGCAGTTGGTACTTGTGTTTTCACAGCCGCTAACATTCATTTCTGCTGAGATGATCTGGTCTGTGCTCTGGCCAGCAATATAGGTGTGCACATAAGGTTGCATAAAGTTTTATTATTTTTTTCAACTTATACTTCAATAAAGGTCTTTAAAGCTGTAGACATTATAGTCTTTCCTTGTCATAATAAATAACAAATAGAGCATGATAAGTAGCATGGTCAAACTATAAAAAATAAGCAGAGTAGCTGAATTTGCATGATCAAACATAAGATATTTTGCCCATGAACCAGTTTGGCTATAGACTGTATTTTGGCACATTGATGATTATATAATTTAATAGATATATATTATTACCTTGTATTTAGCTTTTTGATATGCTTTTTTTTACTTTTATTAATAAAATTATAATAATAACTCACAACTATTTCTATCAAATTCTGATTGACAGCATAGGGGATTAACAAGTTGAGGTTACATTACCACTAAAGGTACTTTTTGCAGTTTTTAAAAACTTCTTTGTCATTTTGGGCACCTGTTAGGGCAAGTTTAAAAAATAAAAAGTCTAGGTCAATATTTTAGGTCAATATTTTATTATTGACCTAAAATTGAAGTCATCAAAAAATAGTAAAAAATTATCTGCAGACTTTCCATAAATTTTAAGTAAAAAATTAACTTTTCCTAATATTGTTACAAAGGTTTTGGCTATTTTGGTTATGTTAGATTTATTTTTACTAATATATAAGGGATACAAAGCAAAAATTTCATATTTGATATAAAATTTAGTTCAATAAAACTATTTTATACAAATTTTAATAAAAAATTTTTGGAAAGAAAGGATCAAGGAGCCTAGTAGATAAAATGCATTGAAAAGGTAATGAAAATCCAAGATACAAAAAATGTTAAAACTTCTTTAACATTTAATCAAATTTAAAAAATAAGGTGTCTTTCTTAGGCTGGTAAAATATCAAATGGTATTAAAAAATAGCAAAATTTTTTTTTAAATCTTACTGAAATCATTATGCACCTATACTCATTATGAACATGTTACTTTTGCAATTGGACAATTGGTGCACTCTTTAAATAGACCCATTTAATAGTATAGTACTAAGGGGGCCATAGCCTAGTGGTCTAGCGCAGGCTCTGGTGTGCCAGTGACCCAGGCTTGATTCCAAGTGCAGTCACATTAATTTGGGGCTGACTTGGAATCTTGGCTTGGCTTTGCTCATGTAATTAATAGCCTTGAGAGCCAACCCCCCAAGGTGCAGTGAAGTGTACATGCCTAATGATAATATAAAGTTAGGGCTGCTGTACACTCCTGTGTGTGTGTACCTGCATACATATCCCCGCACTTGTGTGCCTGCTCAAGGACATGCCTTTTGCCAATTGTGTGCCTATGTTGCTTAAAGTGCGCCAGGGTGCACACAACCCCCCTGCCTCTAATAAAAAATAGTATAGTACTACATGGCAAAAGGGAAGAAAATAATAGTGTGACATAATTTGTAGCTTGACATTGCTTTGGTTTACAATTATTTTTTCACCCAAATTTCAGTCACAATCCCCATATAATTTTCTATTTCAGTGATCATGGCCTGCTTGAAAGAAGGCAGAAGCAAAATTGTTAAACTGGGTTTCTTCATTTCACTAGTAAAAAAACTAAATGGAATAGCCAACCTATAGTTTCTCCCATGTCATGGCAATGATAATGATTCTATATATTCACTTTGGTTAATGATTGTGAACCAAAGGTTAAGGGTTTTATTGTATCATTTCATGTTCCAGAACTATTCAATGAAGAGGATCCTGTATATCCACTTCAGTTTATAATTATTTAAATGGCAATGATATATTTAAATGTTTGCAAAGGTAGGGGTTTCTAGTATATTATGATGCTATCTCATTAACTTTTAAATCATTTGTACATAATGTTGTGACAGTAGTTTGACTACTATATGGTAGCTTCTAACTTAACTCATACATTGTCTATAGAGATCTATGGATAAAGACAAATGAATTAGTCTACTAGCTATTACATGTCCTTACTATCCCTTCAGTCTTAATTTAAATGACATATATAAATGATTAAAAAATGTTGTATGTATCTAGATAGAAATCAATTTTGGTTACTTACACTAAGCCTATGTCTGCTATTTAAATGACCAAAAACCAAAGTGGATATATAGGATCCTCTTCATCACAGTTCTAGAATTTGAAATGATACACTAAAACCCCTTTACATTTGGTTAACAATCATTTACATATATTTCTACTATTTGAATAATTGTAAACTGAAGTAGATATATAGGATCTTCTTCATTGAACAATTGTACACATAAACATCCGTTTGTATCATTTTTCTGGTTAGTATTTGATTGTTTGACAAAAAAATAAAAATGATTTGAATGATTTTGGACAATTAGCTTGATTAAAAAACATTTTTTGTCATATGACATTTTTCTTATACAGATTGTAAAGCAATTTCAAAGATTGTAAACCAAATAAATGCCTGTAGTATTATATTTTATAATAAAGAGCTAAATAAAAACCTGCTAGTCCCTGAGAAGTTATCCTAAGATAGGATAAGTCTCTCCAAAGCTAAAAACATGAATAATGAGTGCAAAAACCAAGCATATATTCCCAAAAGAGAGATAATAGCATGCTATAATTAGAATTTCTATGTATTTCTATTAATATTATTCATGTACTTTTATTATATTGTAGTGAGCCACTATTTTGGTGTTAGATGTCGCACTTAGTCAACAGCTTCCCTTGCCCTTGCCCTAGGTCGCTGTCTGCTGCTGGTCAGCTTCCTGTCTTCCCTTTTGCCTGCCTGTTTGCTGTCCCCTGTTCCATTTTCTGCCCATTTTCTGCACTCTCGTTTGTAGCCACAAGCTTCTCTGCTATGGTCTACTCTTGTTTTGCTCCAGTCCTACAAGTCATATGATAGGTCTTGTTTTCTTGGAGTCCTAAAGAGTAGTAAACATGTTTAATGCACTTGCTGGCTTGTGTTTATGGAAGAATCATATGCCTAAGGCCCTCCCTTTTTCTAAGGAGAAGGGTGACTTATGTTTCTAAAAATAGACACTGAGTCACTGCCTAATGCCACTTTGCCCATGGACCTAATGATATCAGTTCTAAAAATAGAACAAAGTCACAAGGTCTTATGCATGGGCAAGGATGAATCCCGCTCTATAAATACAGACCCCCTTCACCCCTGTTTCCATCAACCATTTGAACCGCTTGAAGCGGAGTTTTAGGTCTGAGGCTTCTAATTTCTGATTCTAGAATGCCTATTCTATGTCTATGACTGTTAAATCTGCTTGTAATCTGACTGAGTCCTATCTAAAGCCAACCACAAGCCAATAAGAGGCTAACACAGCCTTCTCTACTACCCACACTCCCAAGTATGCTGTTCTATGGGGATTATTCCCACGCACAACTGGGTCTGGGGTCAGCGGGCGCTGTGTACACGGCATATACTGTGTACAGGAGACCCATTTTTAAGGATATGCATGCCAAGAAGTATGAAGTCAGCAAAGTTGTGGACAAGCATGTGGAACTCTATTCCCGCTACCTGTTTGTTGGCCACCCCCTAGTGCTAGAGCTGGAGCCTGAGTCCAAGGCCAACCAGGAAGCCACCATAGGCCACGACTTGTGAATTGTCATGCTGTGACTATGACATGCTATGAAGCCTAGAAGGTATTTCTTTATATATTAATCAAGTCATCCTCTGGTCCATCCAAATGGACTGTGGACCCCCCCCCCAGTCTGTTGGCGTGCGGCATAGACCTTCTCTCCCAGCCTCCCCCTTTCCACATGCAGCGTGCATAGCTGGGAGATGTTCCTGCATGCACAGTGCATACTCAAGACTATGGCCAACTACCCCCTAAGCTTGGCAGGATCTGCTGACGAGATGCCTTGTACATTGGGTTGCAAATCTGCATGTTGTGCTGAGTTTGCTCATCTTAGTTACTTCATCCTAATGGAAACTCACTTTATCAAAGGCGGACCCCTGATGGACTGGTGGCAGCACTATTGATGCTACTAAGAGCTACGAAAAAGGCTCCTAAGAGAAGAGGCTTGAGACTTAAGACCTACTAAGCCACCTCAAGTCAACCCCAAAAAAACCATATGTATTTCAATATATATATATGTTAATTTTGTTTTAATAATTAATTTATAATAATTATTACTTTTTTGCCAAATAGGCCTATGACCAAAATACTCAAATGGTATTATAAATTGGTTTACCACTATATTGGCTTAGGTTTTTTGTATAACAGAACATTTTGACTTTTTAAATTGCATGATTGCATTATAAAATTAGACCTTGCACCTTTTTACTTTTTTTTATTAGAGGCAGGGGGTTGTGTGCACCCTGGCACAATTTAAGCGTCATTGGCACACAACCGGCGAGAGGCATTACTGCCCATTCTGCCGACTCCCCTGAGCAGGCATACAAGCGTGCGGATACGTTACGCAGGCACACACTCACACAGGAGTATACAGCCGCCCTAACTTTATCAATTGTTAGGCATGTACACTTCACTGCGCCTTGGGGGGGGGGGTTGGCTCTCAAGGCGGTTAATTGCACAAGCGAGCCAAGCCAATATTCTAATCCAGCCCCAAATTAATTTGGCTGCACTTGGAATCGAGCCTGGGTCGCGGCATACCAGAGCAGCTGCGCTATCGCTGGGCTATGGCCCCCGACCTTGCACCTTGTCCTTGGATAAAATTTACATTTTAGCACTAGCAAAATATCTTACTTGGGTATATGTCATATAGACAAAATGGTCTAAGGGAAATGTCTATAGTTTGAGGGCAAAATGATTAGTTTCCTATATTCATATAGGCATTTTATATAAAGCTAACTAGCTATCTGGCAAAATTAGGTCTAGCATGACTTTTAGCCAACTGCAAACCAAACCACTTAGAGTTATATTAGGTTTAGGTCCTAGGGTATACTTATTTAAATTTTATGTCTACAGCAAACTTTAAGTTTTGGGCCTATAGGCCTACTTGAATTCCAGTTGTTTTGCCCCCAAACCATTTCGGCCATGGACATTTTGCCCATAGTCCATTTCGCCCATAAACCAGTTCAGCCATGGACCATTTTGCCTCCAATTTGGGCATGGGTATTAATGTACTAGTACTATTATGTATTAACTAGAGATACAGCCATACAAGTATCTTTATTTTATTTTTTAATGCTAATTTTTAGTTTTAATATGTAAAACTATCAATAGCAAGAGGCAATAAAACTGAAGAGAACCACAAGTGGCCTTTTAGTTCAGATGGTTGTGCCAACTTTCAGCATTGTTGTTTGTCCTATACAGCTGCCAGTAAGATGACCATGATTTTGGTGGCCACATTGAACTCCTAATCCATGTTTCCTGGATGTAGGACATCCAATGCTGCAGTCCTTGGCTAGTAGCAGCTCTACATAGCAGATTAGAAAAGGCCATCAGAATGGCATGATGCAGTAGGCAAGAAAGTGACATAACATTGCGACAAAATTCTTTTACAACACAGTTCTTTTGATAAGTTGCGCTGCAAGTCCACTTCCTGAATTTTTCTCATCAGTGCTTGCCAGAAATGAAATGAGTAGCCTCATAGGTAGACACTTGGCATAATGGACTTGAAGGCGCTCCACACTGATTTCTCAAAATCTAAAATAACTGTCTTTACTAAAGATTTGGCAGGCAGAAGTTGCAATAATATGTGAAACACAGCTTTGTAGTCACTTTTTTGGCAGCAGCTCATAAGGACAAAAAGAAGTGGCAGTTGCTTTATATTGTCCTGGTACTTTAGGAAAGCATGAAACATAAATAGCTAGTAAAATGGCTCTCTTATTACCTAGAACATACCATCTACAAACCAGTATTTTGCTGCAGCTAAGTGCCAGATCCCATCATTAGAATACATCAAAATGTGCCTGTGGCCATCCTCATTTATGTTGCTTATATTTAGCTGATTCAGGTACTGTAGAGTAGTTGATTGCAAAATCTATTCTTGCTAGTTCCTCAGGTTACACAACTTGCCTTGCTCTTTGACCAATGCACTCTAAAATTTGAGGATTAGGTATTTCAGTTGCCTTTGTAAGAAGAAATTAGGCTCCTGTTATCTCTTTCTTAAGAATGCTACTAATAGGGCCTAGCCTTGAATGCTTCAGCCTAGCACTTATTATTGATTTAAACTTTCAGTTCTGTCACTAGTACCGTTTTGCCTGGACTGTTATGGGTATGTTCTTCATGTATAGGACTGTTCATTTCAACCCTGGTCCAAATTGGAGGTGAAACAGTCTGTGGCAAAAATGGTCCATGGCCAAAATGGTTTGTGGGCAAAATGGTCTAGGGGTGAAATGTCCATGGCCAAAACAGTTTATGGGCAAAATTACCAGTTACTGGCCTACCTAGATCTAACTAGATAGCTATAAACAGTGTAGTAAAATGTCACACTATTACTAGTACCACTAGGCCTATTAATAATGTCGAACATAATGGCAATCTTTTGGATGACGATCATTGCTCATCATTCCATGAAAGTTGAAATCTCTGGAAACAGTTTGTTCTATCATTTTAAGAACTTCCAAATTTTATTTATATAAAACAATTTTAAGGTGATTGTCATTCAAAACCAAGAGATTGCAAACAAAATGCCTATATCATGTTTTGTAGCAAAATATTAAAGCCGGAGAACCATTCGCATTCTTTAACATTTGTTTAAGATTTAAGTAATTATACTTATATGCCTAGTTTAACTCAGAATTTTAAATTGGCCTAGCCTTGTCTTATCCTAGGGCAGGCAGATACTCAGCATGTATCACATTTTGCATTTAAATGAAAATTTACACACACCTCATTTTAATACACAAACTATTAGTAATTTAAATGTCGGTCACTAGTCAGATCATTATATTCCATTTCGTCATATTGGATGACGAAGTGACCCAGAAGCAAAGCAGCTTTGAAAAATAATATGATGAAGTGACCAAATATTTAGTTATGCTGGATACTTCGTCATCAAACCAATAACCTGTGTGAGATTCGAGTTAGTGTAATAAACTATATTTTGTTTTTTATTAACTAAGCTGTGGCAAGCAGAACCGATCGATTGACAGGGGCAAGCAGAACCGATCGATTTACAGGTTTTATATCAATCGAGATGACAAAATGACTGGGATCATTAGGATTCCAAGTAAATGTTTAATTGCCACAATGATTCACTTGGAACTAATTAAATGATTATTGGTGGATGACGAAATGACTCTCTTCAGGTAATGCATGCTATACTAATTAAGATGACGGTGTCCCTAGTCGAGGTAAGCACCCCAGACACCCCCAGATGACGAAATGACTAGGAACCTAAATGTCAATAAAGGCGCACAAAATTAGACAGTAATAAACTTTCCTATATTTTAAATGCAATTTTAGGGCCGAATTGAGCAAGCGGGCAGCTAACGCTAAAGTCAACACTTCCTTATTAGTAGCCCAGATATTGTGTGAGAACCATCACCTTTCCAAGAATAACTGTGTCAAAAAGGTGTACTATGGATGAAACGAAGCATGACGCAAATTTCGATGCTGTATTAGTCTATAAATTTATGTATGCGAACAAAATTTTATATTTATTACAAGTTGAAAAATATTCTAACAAAATGTTTTGTTTTGTTTTTTTGATAACGGCATGTTAAGCACAATGCATGCGTGCACATTACAATGATTTGACAGATGGCTGGTTTCAGTTTGCAAAAAATTATGTGATAGTTGCCTGGTATGGCATTTCCTAAGCGGGATTTGGGCTTGGCAAGCAAAACATGTTTTGCTGCAGTTGAATGCTGGTGTAAAGTCAAAATGCCTTTTGTGTGAAGGAAAAGCTTGTCTGGCACAAATTGCAAGCTGCTTCTCAAGGCAGCTTCCCCAGAGAGCACCAGCTTCCAATCTCTTGGCCATTCTTGTTGCACTTTTTAGCCACTCTGGATTCCATTGAGTTTAACAAATTTTTGTAGGCTTAAGATAGAGCTGAAATTATCATGGTATTATAATAACTGAACAATTAAGACCTAGACCTGCTCTGCCAAAAACATTGAGGTCTGAAGCATTGACTTTTGCACTTATGTTGCACTACTAAACTATGCACTTGCACAGAAGAGAAAGTAGCAGTTATTGGTTGTAAAGGAGACAGTAAAATAGCCAAAAGTTGCAATACACATTGCTTTTTTAACCATTGAGCAAAGTCAATTGTCAATTCTCTTAATAGAACTTTGCAAGTAAATTTTTTTTGAACAAATCATGGTCACAGTCACATATTCAACAAAAAATTCTATGCAGAAAAAACACAAAAAGTGCAGGTGTGGCAACACTGCTTTTATGGTAGACTTAGAGCCTTTTTAAAGTGGTTAGATTGTCCTTAGACTAGGCCCTATCTCATGTTGCAAGCTATGGTGAAATAATGCTTTTGCTTTATGCTGTTTGTAGCCATATAATACTTTATAATTTAATTTTCTTAGCCTTGCTCATTTTTAGCCTTTCATTTTATTAGACATATTAAAGTCTTGCTTTTATGCATATAGGTAATGGTACAAGTAGACCCTAGCTTCTATAACATATTGATTTTTAGACTAGATAAATAGTAGTAAATTGGTAATAGAATTCAGGCATAGCTACCACCATTAGATCTTTGTCCTAGCACTCAAGTTGAAATGGATAGGTGTTATCCATTTCTTTGTTGCTTCTAGCTACCATTGGTTTAAGATTATAACAACTCAAATGAGGCATTGTCAGTTCAAGGTCTAGAAGTGTACCATACTCTGGCATTGTCTTAAATCTGGGCAGTTGTAGGCACTACGTCGCACTAGGCAGGAAGTACAAGCTGCCGACTTACAAATTCTCTTTGTAGATAGTTGTAAATTCTATGAATTCTATGAATTCTATGAATTTACAACATATTTGCATAGTCAAATATATAATAATGTTACACATTATACATTATATATCAATGCACATTGGGGTTGGATGCAGATATATAAATAGTAATGGCATAGGAGGGTCTGACCTCTACTATATAAGCTCAGAAGGGATGCCTTCCCTCTGGCCACCCTGATGTTACATGACCCAACTGAGCCCCTGCACTGAGGCCAAGCCCACATCACCACCCTGTGGTGGGCCACACTGATAAAGGACTTGCTGAGCATTGGCCTATCTACCTTTGACCACCACTAACTGTTCCCCAGCCTGTTAAAACTGTGTGCTTGCTAGAATTGGCTAGTGTCATTAATAATAATAATAACTATAGTTAATGCACTAACACTAATGTACTATATATATTGTATAATGCATTATTGTAATGCATTTAATAGCCTATAACAAACTACTTAAGCTCTATTCCAAAAAATCTTGGCTCATTAGGGTTCTAATGTCTTCCTAGTGGCATGACTCCTTTTAGATTAGGGCCCAAGCCTAGCATTCCCTTTGCTTGCCACTCTATAAGGTATAAGACAGAAGGGAGTGGAGTAGGCATGCTGTTGGTCTGATTTTATATATTAAAAGCACAAGAGCTTCCCCACTCTTCTCCACAAGTTTTTCCTCATTTTTGTCACTTGAACATTAGTCCTGATCTCCACTGGAGTTGCTACTTTTTTATAACATATAAGCTTCCTTGTCTTCAAATCTTATTTCAGATTTTTGCTGAGCCAAACACTAGTGCTGGTCAATGGCTCATATTGTCAAGTCTGTGAAGGTGAGCGCATGGTTTTCAATTTGCTTTGACAAATCCAGATGTTAACATATTTTTCCTGCTACCATTAGTAGTCTGTTGGGCTTTGCTCTGTACGCACAATTTGACAATCATTTTTGCAGGGTCTCCGCGTGCTGGTGACGGGCGGTGGCTCCGGCCTGGGCAGCGCCACGGTGAAACGGATGCTGGAGGGCGGCGCCCGCGTCATCGCTTGCGACCTAGCCGGCGAGGACAGCCTGCCGAAGGGCGCCGTCTTCCAGAAGACCGACGTCACCTGCGAGAAGGAGGTTGGCGCCGCACTAGCCGCCGCCACCAAGCAGTTCGGCGGCCTGGACGTCGCCGTCAACTGCGCTGGCATCGGCGTCGCCCAGCGCACCTACAATTGGAACAAGGACGCCGTGCACCCGTTGAAGGAGTTCGCCAGGGTGCTGGAGGTGAACGCCTGCGGCACTTTTAATGTGTGCCGGCTGGCCGCGCAGCTCATGGCCAAGAATGAGCCGAACGAAGACGGCAGCCGTGGCGTGCTGGTGAACACCGCCTCGGTAGCAGCCTTCGACGGCCAGGTGGGCCAGGTCGCCTACTCAGCCAGCAAGGGCGCCATCGTGGGCCTCACGCTGCCCATGGCCCGCGACCTCAGCCCCATCGGCATCCGGGTGGTCACCATTGCACCGGGTGAGGAAACTGATTGCAGTGGCTTTGGAATTGTAGTTAGTGACTGGGTTCTGGATGCTCATTTGGGATACTCATTCAGGTGATTGGGAAACTCATTCAGGGATTTGGGATACTCATTCAGGTGATGGGAAACTCATTCAGGGATTTAGGATAGTCATTCAGGGATTGGGATACTCATTCAGGGATTGGGATTTGGGAAGCTCATTCAGGTGATTGGGAAACTCATTCAGGGATTTGGGAAACTCATTCAGGGGTTTGGGATACTCATTCAAGGATTGGGATACCTCGCTAGTTGATGACTGGCGCTGCACCCCGTACTCTGCAGGCCTGTTCGACACGCCCCTGCTGGCCAAGCTGCCAGAGAAGGCCCGCAAGCTGCTGGCGGCTAACGTGCCGTTCCCACAGCGGCTGGGCGACCCTGCAGAGTACGCGCACCTGGTAGAAGCCATCGTCACTAACCCCATGCTGAATGGGGAGTGCATCCGGCTGGACGGAGCCCTCCGGATGATGCCTTGAGTTCATGATCAATCTGACAGATTCACCCGGTAAAATCATGCCGCCCCCGCTCTAATTGTCGCTGCCCAAATTTTGAACGGGCAGCTTTTGCTCTCGGTTTTGTTATTACGAATTCGCGTTCCAATCTTTTTGCAACCTACGAAATAAACACAAATTCTATTGCGATTGGCGGATGGACAGTTTTAATTGTCAAAAAATCCAGTTGCTTCCAGCAACAGCAAGGCGAGAACTCGCTAATTCTGCATTTATTGTATTTGCGCCAGCGATGCGGCAGGTTAATTAGCAGGCAATTAATAATCTGGAAAATATAAAAAACGGCATGAATTTGATCATAAATAGCCACTAACAATTGAGCATAAAAATCACTACTACTCATAGTAGTATGCGCAGCTTACGAGGGCAGAAACTCGTGTAGAAAATCTCAAACATAAAATAGACCATTGTGACCTGCAGCCTGACTGGAGAGAAAAGCGCCGAGACCTCTTGAGAATATCTTGACAACTGAGAACATTACGAATAAGATTAGGATAATCATTAGTGTGCAGAGGGATAAAAACAGCCGCTCTCGCGTACAGTACCAATTGTACAGGCTGGCGTGCATGCAAATTCTGTACAGGGTTTTAGGCGATTTTATTAAATTGTTAATATATTCTGACAGACACAAGTTCAAAGCATTGGGAATTCAGAGCACAATAAGAAAATGCGTGCACAAAAATCTCACTGCAGAGCGTTGCAGTTCTCAAGGCTTTATCAAATAATGAAGCCAAGGCATAAAAACTAACTGGAAAGAGGCACACCTCAGCATCATCTGAACAGAAACACGTACACCAGCATGAGCACACCTGAGCACCATCTGAACAGGAACACGTACACCAGCATGAGCACACCTGAGCACCATCTGAACAGGAACACGTACACCAGCATGAGCACACCTGAGCACCATCTGAACAGGAACACGTACACCAGCATGAGCACACCTGAGCACCATCTGAACAGGAACACGTACACCAGCATGAGCACACCTCAGCATCATCTGAACAGAAACACGTACACCAGCATGAGCACACCTGAGCATTATCTGAACAGGAACACGTACACCAGCATGAGCATCAGCAGACAGCCGGCTCCAACGCAGGCTGTGGCTGCCTCGCGCGGACGCCGAGGCGCCCGTAGGTGCCGTCGCCGTCGCCAGCCAAGAACTCGCCGCAGGAGGTCCTGGGGGCAGGGCCAGGGCAGCTGTTGCTGCCGATGCGAAGGCGACATCAGCGGTGATTCGGCAGATTCGTCTGGGTCAGCACAGACGCCGATGTCAATCAGGGTGGCGTCCTGTCGCAGCTTGGAAGCCCCTGTCTGCTGCGGCGGTGGAGACGGCGGCGGCGAAGTCGGGTCGACCCCGAAGTCGCCCGCATTTGCCGCCACGGAAGAGGCAGCTGCGACGGCGGCTGCGGCGGCGGCTGTGGCAGCAGCCCAGCAGCGGCGCCCAATGCGGAGCCACTCGCGCCGATACTCGTCCAGGGTGTCCCGATGCCGCTGCAGCTGCCACTGCCGACCCCAGCTGCCCCTAGCCGTGTTGGCGGTGGCAGCGGCCATGTGCTGGTGGCAGGCCTCCAGCTCTGCCAGCAGCCGCTCCACCTCGGCGTCGTGCGAGTCGCCCTCCTGACCGCCCCCGTGGCGCCGGCAGCTGGCCAGCTCCACCAGCTGGCGGTCCAGCGCTGACTCCAGCTGGCGAGCCCGGCGTCTGGCAGCCTCCCAGGCGGCGCTGCCCTCGCCATTGGCAAAGCTGCTTGCAGCGTTGGCTTGGCGCATTGGCTGGCTGGAGGGAGAGGCGGCTGCTGGCGGGAAAGAAAGTTGGCTTGTGTGGGCTCGGCGGCAGGAAGTGAGAATGAAATCAGCTGCAGCTTTGAAGCTTTGGGTTCAACACCTTGGTACTTAGGAGAAGATAGTAAATCATAGTAAGTCTTAATATGATAATAACTGCATATCAAATTCATATTTTTCATTTCTATAGTCCCCTAAATCTCTATTTTAATACTTACATTAAGCATTGGGGGCAATCTAGACAAAATTTGCACATGGCTAAATGTGTTACAGGAAAAAACATTGTGGACAATGTTTGGTAGACCAGCTTGGCAAGCAATTCACTGGCAGTAAAATTGCACTATGGAAAATCTTGGTAGGCAATTTGTCTGCAGGCAATTCTTATGGACCTAGTCTTAATATATTTATAGTTTGAAACCACCTTTAGATAACTCTAACTTCCATAAAAAACAACAATAGTCATACAAGCATTTTCTCTTAGGCATTATTTAAACAATATTACAATCTTTATATAATATCCTATAATCAAGCTGAATATAAAAATGGAGCTATAAGTTCTTGCAGTTTTCTAAAACAGATTATTATACTTCTTTAACAGCAGAAATAAAGTATCCTATCAATAAAGCAATTGATAATGCATAACCATTTAATAATGCTTAAAAAACTGTATCTTAACATTGCTTTATTTAATTAAAATTATCTTGGTATAATAAATGATGTCCCTCCTATCAAAATCAAAGGCTATGCATAATGCAATTAATTTGTGTTAGGCTATCAAGCTTTAAACCTTAAGCTTAAATAGATACAATAAAGCCAAGAAGACAAGGTGGCAACTGCTTACCAAAAAATTATTAGGGGAAAGGAGCATTTCTTTCCTAATTTTTTAATAGTATAATAATATTAATAACCATATTATACTATAATATACTTATACCAAAATATCAAAAAGGTTTTTTATTAAAAAATATTCAAGTTTGCTCTTATCTTAGTCTTATGATTTTTATCTTGTCCTTCTAAATCTAATATTTTATTCTTTCACTATATTTGGACCTAAACCCTATAGCTACTATAATAATTCAATATTATCTAGTCTAGGTATCTAATAATATACTAAAAAGTATATATTTTTTCAATTAGGCTAAGATTTAAAAATCTAAATATTTCTATATTAAAATTTTAATTTTAAATACTTTTCAATGAATGACTATATATAAATTATATGATATATATAGCATTGGTTAATAACTAAACTTAGGTTTCCTTAAAATCAATATAGGCCTTAAGCCTAGCTGCTAGCTAAATTTCTTTAGATTTTACTAGATTAGGGTACAAAATACTATGGGTTAGGGTTAAGATGTTTATATCCTTTGGGAAACATAGTCCATAGATAGGCCTAGCCTAGATCTTGCATACAAACCTTAGAGATTTAGTATATTTAGATATCCTTTGGGAAATATAAATAGGCCTAGCCTAGTATAATTTACTTATATATTATAGCTTTATTTATAGTATTTAACCTTTTGCACATTGTCATATTTGTTACACAATGGTATAACTTGTATTACCTAGACCTAGTTGTAGGCATATACTGATATGCAGTAGGCTTATGCTTTTAGTTATGTGCTTATTTTTTTCTGCCTCTGCCAGCTAGTAGGTAGTAGCCAGTAGGCCTAGCCCTACATTAAAAATAAAATGAATTTAATAGGGGGCCTATTGTAGGATAAACATAGCAGCAGATTTAGAGGGGAGGCGCACAGGGTGCCTTCCCCCATTGAGTTTGATTTTTTTGATTTTTATATGGAAAATACACTTTATCATATACATACTTGTACATGATATGAATATATATATGTACCTTAGTAGTCTGCACCCCCTGTTCAAAATTTTCTGGATCCACTACTGGATAAACAGTATTTTATTTACAGGTCCCCCAGATAGCTAAAATCTCAATGCATTAAAATATGGATTTCTTCCACTGTTCTCTGTTCTTCATATAAAATTTCATCATAGTGAAAGCATACTGCCAAAATTTCATGTTATTTTTGTCCTGTTTTCGAATGTCTTGTTGTGGTTGTTAACTGTGAAAAGTGATAGGCCTAGGCCTAATGAGGTACAGGCATATTGTTTATCGCTGTCACTGTGCCTAAGAATATGATACGATACTAATCATCTGAATGCTTAGCCACAAAGCCGCTTATCTAGGAATGATGCAGGCCAAACCTGAATTGGAAATTTTAT
Organism: Macrostomum lignano; assembly: GCA_002269645.1. Taxonomy (NCBI): domain Eukaryota; kingdom Metazoa; phylum Platyhelminthes; family Macrostomidae; genus Macrostomum; species Macrostomum lignano. Next base: position 32,966 of record NIVC01003619.1, read on the forward strand.
GCGCACGTCGAAATCTGCCTATATTTTGCTTTGAAATATTGCATGATAGGTTTTCAGCTCTCTGGAAGGATTTATTGGGTTCACCGCCGGTTTCACCCCCCCCCCAAAAAAAAATAACAAAAATCGCCCTCCTGATGTCCAGGGGCAACGCGCAGAGCCAAAAATCTAGGCGCATCTCTAGTTTTACTTGCGCTATCGATTATATATATTTCCAACCCTTAAAAATAAAGTTAAAAATCCGGTGAACCCAACAGCCGGTGAATTCAGTAGTTAGTTAAATTTCGATGAATTTTGCACGACAGAAATTCTTGTTTAAATTTATTTGAATTGGAAAATAACTAAATAACGATCTCGCTAATTGACGACAAGCGGGATGATAGACCAATTTTATCTAAGAGCCAACCTTAATGTGAATTCTTTTGAGAAACGGGCTCTTAAATCAGGCCTGTTTTTTTGAGGCGCAATTTAAATCAAATGAGTCGAATGACATTATATACGCGTACAATGCCAAGAACGCACTCCAATATAAAGGGAAGGGGTGGCAGGCTGGCAGCAGCAGGCTACATGAGACAAACTCCGATGGGACGGCAGCAGCAGATGAGACACACTTCAAAGGGGCGGCGCAGCAGCAGATGACGCGACGAGACGCACTCTGAAGGGTCGCGGGCGGCAGTAGCAGATGAGACGCACTCCGAGGGTGAATTAAATATTCATCATTAAACTTAAAAGAAGTTAAAATTTTTAAGTAACACGCATGTATTATGATGGTTTCAACATCCAAATTTTAATTTGAGCAAAATTTTAAAGCAGTCCAGCCGGGGCAAGCATGATACGAGCAGTGCGCGCGCTTCTCTCATGTTGATTAAATTGAATTGAATAAAGTGTACATTTTAATCCTGATGCAAGGCTTGTGGTTGTGACTCATGCTTCTGGATTGATCATGACATTTTTGATTGGAATCCCGTTAGAATGGTCAAACTCGCAGTTATCGACCTCGCTTATGTTCTTGCAAAAAAAGATTCTTGAGTGCGTGTAGCTAAATTGTCCAAGCTCTTCCGAGGGCCGCGACCGCGATGAATATGAATGAGACTAATCTGTGTGGCATTGCAGCGAATTGAAATTAAAACCGAAACAGGAAAAAACGTTGACTAAAGAAAATTTGGGATGAGAACATATACAGGCAGTTCAATAATTGCATGTCTGGCTTGTGCCTCTTCACCAGGGGCGGCGGAGCCTAATATTTGAGGGGGGCACCGGGCACAGGGCAAGGGGGACACAGGTACCTTTATAAGCTGCTAATTAAGACCTAAAATCAGAAAAAACACTAAAAATTACCGCGTGGACTCATTTTCTGGGGGGGGGGGCACGTGCCCCCGGTGCCGCAAGCTCCCGCCGCCCATGCTCTTCACACAGCTTGAGTGGTCAAACAGGCCTAGGATATAGAGCTCAGCTTAAGGCCACATTGTCTTGCATAAGGGGGCTCCCATTCGGTGGGGGGTGGGGCTGCCGATTTTGGTGCACATCTTTGCCCCATGACAAGTTGAAAGGAGACAGGGAAAATCGATACGGAGAGTTTAAAGAAAGGGAGAAATGGCCACGAAAGCCGGAGAACAAGGAGGCGGGGAGACCAGACAGACTGCAGGAGGCCCCGCCCGGCTGAGCGCAGACCCAGCCAACCCCAATTGGAGAGGCAGAGCCGGGGGTGGGGCGCCGATTTATACCGGCCGGCCTCATCTCGCCAGGGCCCAGGAGGGGCTTCCCCCCAGCCAGTCATTTGTGATTCAGCGAGGCCCCACCCTCCCAAAGCCCCCCTGCCTTATATACTGCTGCGTGTGGCGCTTTCGGGACCGGTTCTGTCAGGAACAGCTGAAGGAGCATTTCCTATCTATTATTGGTTTAGTCAGCTCAGCGAGTCATCACACAAAGGTAAGGTCTGCTTTTATGCTGGTCTGAAATTGTACGCTGTCTTTTTGTTCTTTTCTTCAATTAGAAAATTCACGATCCGATGAGAAGCCTTTTTCGTCCTGACTTTCAGCGCGGATGCTAAAAATGAATTTTCAAATTATTGTGTCTCATTGAAAGACTTCTTTAAAAATCTCCAGGCTCAAGCAAAATCAGAGTCAGGGCCACTGTTAAAAAGGATCACAGTTCTGATCTGATCCTCTGCTCCTCATCAATCCCAGTCCTCATCAATAGTCCTCATCAGTCATCAATCCTAGTCCAAGTCACTCCCATCAGCCCACCAGTCACTCCCCATCAGTCCCAGTCACTCCCCATCAGTCCCAGTCACTCCCCATCAGCCCACCAGTCACTCCCCATCAGTCCCAGTCACTCCCCATCAGTCCCAGTCACTCCCCATCAGTCCCAGTCACTCCCCATCAGTCCCAGTCACTCCCCATCAGTCCCAGTCACTCCCCATCAGTCCCAGTCACTCCCCATCAGTCCCAGTCACTCCCTATCAGTCCCAGTCACTCCCCATCAGTCCCAGTCACTCCCTATCAGTCCCAGTCACTCCCCATCAGTCCCAGTCACTCCCCATCAGTCCCAGTCACTCCCTATCAGTCCCAGTCACTCCCCATCAGTCCCAGTCACTCCCCATCAGTCCCAGTCACTCCCCATCAGTGTCAGTCACTCCCCATCAGGGTCAGTCACTCCCCATCAGACCCAGTCACTCCCCATCAGTCCGAGTCACTCCCCATCAGTCCAAGTCACTCCCCATCAGTGTCAGTCACTCCCCATCAGTGTCAGTCACTCCCCATCAGTGTCAGTCACTCCCCATCAGTGTCAGTCACTCCCCATCAGTGTCAGTCACTTCCCATCAGTGTCAGTCACTCCCCATCAGTGTCAGTCACTTCTCATCAGTGTCAGTCACTCCCCATTAGTGTCAGTCACTCCCCATCAGTGTCAGTCACTCCCCATCAGTGTCAGTCACTCCCCATCAGTGTCAGTCACTCCCCATCAGTGTCAGTCACTCCCCATCAGTGTCAGTCACTCCCCATCAGTGTCAGTCACTCCCCATCAGTGTCAGTCACTTCCCATCAGTGTCAGTCACTCCCCATTAGTGTCAGTCACTCCCCATCAGTGTCAGTCACTCCCCATCAGTCCCAGTCACTCCCCATCAGTCCGAGTCACTCCCCATCAGTCCAAGTCACTTCCCATCAGTGTCAGTCACTCCCCATCAGTGTCAGTCACTCCCCATCAGTGTCAGTCTCTCCCCATCAGTGTCAGTCACTCCCCATCAGTGTCAGTCACTTCCCATCAGTGTCAGTCACTCCCCATCAGTGTCAGTCACTTCCCATCAGGGTCAGTCACTCCCCATCAGACCCAGTCACTCCCCATCAGTCCGAGTCACTCCCCATCAGTCCAAGTCACTCCCCATCAGTGTCAGTCACTCCCCATCAGTGTCAGTCACTCCCCATCAGTGTCAGTCACTTCCCATCAGTGTCAGTCACTCCCCATTAGTGTCAGTCACTCCCCATCAGTGTCAGTCACTCCCCATCAGTGTCAGTCACTCCCCATCAGTGTCAGTCATTCCCCATCAGACCCAGTCACTCCCCATCAGCCCCAGTCACTCCCCATCAATCCCATCCCAGTCTTTCCCCATTAATCCCAGTCACTTCTATCAATCCCAGGATGTTTAACAGAGGTCAGTGAGGATCTGGGAGGGCAGCAGTGGCCCAGCAACTAAGAGGACCTTAGAGGGTAGTTTCGAGTTGAAATAAAAGTCGCGTTCTCATAAATTTGAAGAGTTGGCGTGCCCTCTGCTGGGTCCGTATCCGAGCCTTCGCGCTCGCCAATTCTGCCTCGACATGAATTTTATGCCCCTCGGATCCAGCAGCTCCCAGGGCTGCTCGGAGCAGATTGGCGCCAAAGAGATGGCGAGAACCGGCCAGCGATTCGTGCCCTGTGGGAAAGTGCACCCGACTCCGACTTCTAGCTCGTACTCTCTGCTTCGGCCAAGTTTCCCGCCCCAACGAGAATCTGCCGCTGAGAATCTTTGACAGGCCAAGCCTCATTCAGCCCTCCTTTTATGCCCAAGGTGTGGCGACGACTCTCGCCAGACCTTTTAGTAGCAGTGCAATTTCTGCAACTAAAGCAGAAGTGAAGCACAGCCCACTATAGCAAACAGTTGATATTAGTGAAACTGCGCCAGTCGAAATGCAGCGCCCTGAAGACTTCAACTCGGAGCTTCCTGACGGATTCCAGCTGGAGCTGAAGGCCGTGAGTTCTCGCCATCTGACTGGCACTGAGTCACCCTGAGTGTCAACAGCCCGTCCGTCGCTTGCTCACGGGGCCTCCCAGCCAGCAGAGTGAAACCCAGCAGATAAGCCAGGCTCAGTGTAATCGAATTGAAGGCTCAGCGCAGACAGCCTTCTCCTGATGCTTATGGACCCCGACGCAACCCGCAAGGCCTACAAGGCCCCTCAAACCCATGTCATCAACGTTGAGTCACGCTCTCGAGCGGGCCGGACAATGGAGGGGGGTGTTGCGACTTGCGAGGAGTTTATAAAACCTGGTAAAATTCAGGGCATACGCGGCCCACGAAGCCTCTCTATCCAGGTAGTTTGAAACTTCATAATAGCAATCCGGCCCGCTCAAGGTTTGTGTCTCTTTAGTTGTCTTCTCAGTTCTCTCCTCTACCCTTCTCCTCACATCTCTTCTCTCCTCTTTTCTCTCATCTTCTCTCTTTTCTTCTCTCTTCTTACCTTCTTTCTTAATTATCTCTCTCCTCCCCTCTTCTCTCCTCTCCTTTCTTCTCTCCTTTCCTCTCTTCTCACTTGAGTTCTCGCCAAGATTTGCCTTCAGAAATAAATTTGACGAGGATTTATGAGTCCAGGTTCTGGCTCTGGGACTCCTTGGCTGCATTCGGCATGGAAATCTCAATGATTCATCATCGAGCGCCCGCCGCTTTGGTAAGGGCCGGGCCTGTCCGGCAACCGGGCCTCGACACGGGGCCGCCCACGTTGCAACTCCTTGGCCGCCTTTTCGGGTTTCCGATTCAGTTCGCAACTCGTCTCGGATTGCCGGTTCCGACATGCCGCTGCATCCACCGATCCTTGCACAGCTGCACTGTATCAAATTATGCTGCAGAAAGAGCTGCTCCCAATTTTGTTGCAGAAATACTTGTTAAGGCGTTGAGAAACAGTCAAATTCTGGTAGCTTTTAGTGACTGACTTCTGTGACCTGAATCTCAGTTCCTCAGAGCTGTGCTTGTGACCTGAATCTCAGTTCCTCAGAGCTGTGCTTGTGAGCTGAATCTCAGTTCCTCAGAGCTGTGCTTGTGAGCTGAATCTCAGTTCCTCAGAGCTGTGCTTGTGACCTGAATCTCAGTTCCTCAGAGCTGTGCTTGTGAGCTGAATTTCAGTTCCTCAGAGCTGTGCTTGTGAGCTGAATCTCAGTTCCTCAGAGCTGTGCTTGTGAGCTGAATCTCAGTTCCTCAGAGCTGTGCTTGTGAGCTGAATCTCAGTTCCTCAGAGCTGTGCTTGTGACCTGAATCTCAGTTCCTCAGAGCTGTGCTTGTGAGCTGAATTTCAGTTCTTCAGAGCTGTGCTTGTGAGCTGAATCTCAGTTCCTCAGAGCTGTGCTTGTGAGCTGAATCTCAGTTCCTCAGAGCTGTGCTTGTGAGCTGAATCTCAGTTCCTCAGAGCTGTGCTTGTGAGCTGAATCTCAGTTCCTCAGAGCTGTGCTTGTGAGCTGAATCTCAGTTCCTCAGAGCTGTGCTTGTGAGCTGAATTTCAGTTCCTCAGAGCTGTGCTTGTGAGCTGAATCTCAGTTCCTCAGAGCTGTGCTTGTGAGCTGAATCTCAGTTCCTCAGAGCTGTGCTTGTGACCTGAATCTCAGTTCCTCAGAGCTGTGCTTGGGTGCTTGTGACCTGAATCTCCGTCCTGCTCATCAAAGTGCTCAAAACCCCACTGCCCACCCTGCAGTTCGTGGACAAAATGGACCAGAACGGCGGCGTCATTCCCGGCCGGGTTGCCAATGGCAACGGAGTGGCCGGCAGCACCAACGGCCACGGCCCGTCAAAACCGCAGCAGCCGCAGGCCGGAGACCCGGACGAATCGCTGAAGTGGCGGGTGGGGCTGCGCAACGCCAGCGGCAAGTTCCTGACTGCCGAGCCCTTCGGCTTCAAGCTCAACGCCTCCGGAGCGTCGCTGAAGATGCGCCAGACCTGGGTGCTGGTGCCCGACCCCGAGCACCCGTCAACCGTCTGTCTGAAGTCTCACCTCAACAGGTGAGTTTTGATTGCTCCTCAAGTTTTGTGAATCCAGTTTGAAGTCGCTTTCACTGCTTCTGAATTCTGCCAGACTTGCCTGACCATTCAGCAGCCCTGAAGTGACAAATCCCTCCACAGACCCTTCATGAGCCTTTCATGGACCCTTTAGCATCCCTTCACAAACCCTTCATAGAGCATTCACCATTCCCTTCATAGAGAATTCACCATTCCCTTCATAGAGCGTTTACCATTCCCTTCATAGAGCATTCACCATTCCCTTCATAGAGAATTCACCATTCCCTTCATAGAGCGTTCACCATTCCCTTCATAGACCCTTCATGATCATCATCCCTTCACAAACTCCGACCCCCGCCACCCGCCAGGTTCCTGTCCGCCGACAAGGACGGTCTGGTGTCCTGCTCCAGCGAGGAGGCCGGCCCGGAGACCCGCTTCATCATTGAGTACGCCGGCGATGGGGTTCAGTGGGCGCTGAAGAGCGCGCAGCACGGCCTGTACTTCTCCGGCGAGGAGGACCGCGTCAAGTGCTTCTCCAAGGCGCCCGTCTGGTGGACCTGCCAGCTCGCGCTGCACCCTCAGGTGGGCAACCGGCAGGTTAAAAAACTTTTTCTGCTCTCTCCTGCTCACCCTCTCTCCTGCTCACCCTCTCTTCTGCTCACCCTCTCTCCTGCTCACCCTCTCTCCTTCTCACCCTCTCTCCTGCTCACCCTCTCTCCTGCTCACCCTCTCTTCTGCTCACCCTCTCTCCTGCTCACCCTCTCTTCTGCTCACCCTCTCTCCTCACCCTCTCTCCTCACCCTCCTTCTCACCCTCTCTCCTGCTCACCCTCTCTCCTGCTCACCCTCTCTCCTTCTCACCCTCTCTCCTGCTCACCCTCTCTCCTGCTCACCCTCTCTCCTCCGCAGCTTCTCTTCTCACTCTCTCTCCTCACCCTCTCTCCTCACCCTCTCTCCTCACCCTCTCTCCTCACCCTCTCTCCTCACCCTCTCTCCTCACCCTCTCTCTTCACCCTCTCTCCTCACCCTCTCTCCTCACCCTCTCTCCTCACCCTCTCTCCTCACCCTCTCTCCTCACCCTCTCTCCTCACCCTCTCTCCTCACCCTCTCTCCTCACCCTCTCTCCTCACCCTCCTCACTCTCTCTCCTCACCCTCTCTCCTCACCCTCTCTCCTCACTCTCTCTCCTTCTCACCCTCTCATCTTCCAACATTCTCTCCGCCCGTCAGGTGCACGTGAAGAACCTGAACCGCGGCCGCTACCTCCGGCTCGGCAGTGGCGAGATCTCCGCCGACCGGGTGAACCCGTGGGGCGCCGAGAGCCTCATCACTCTGATGAAGCGCGACGGCCGCGTGGCCATCCGGGCCTCGGACGGGCGCTACCTGGCCCGCGGCGGCGAGCTGCTGGACCGTCTGGACGAGGCTGAGTCGCTGTTCTCCATCCAGGTGCACTGCGGCCCCTGCCCCGGACTGGCCTTCAAGGTGAGTCATATTGAAGAAATGCAAAACTCATTGAAAATGCCGATTGTACTTGTGTACTTTTGTACTTCTTCTCATGACCTTCCGTCATCCTTGCGCCGCGCCCGCAGGACAGCGCAGGCCGCTTCCTCACCAACATCGGCGCCACGGGCACCAGCAAGACGAAGAACCAGACGGTGTCCAAGGACGAGCTGTTCGTGCTGGAGGACAGCTACCCGCAGATCGCCGTCAAGGCCTTCAATGGGCGGTACGCCAGCATCAAGCAGGGTGAGTGAGGCAGCTGGCATGGTGCCTCATCTTGATTGAGCTGCGCCTAGTCTGTGTGCCTTTACCTGATACTCGTAAATCTGTAGAATTGCGGCCTAAAATCCCAAATCGTGATTAGCAACTACTGCAATCACAGGCCACACCAAGCTGGCAAAATGTTTAGTCTCCCATAACCAGGAACCAGTTCACAGACAGGGGCGTCCCTTCTGATTTGCACAGTGAAGCTCAGCGTTTACCAATTTCTGGGGCTGACTTGGGCGCGCCTCGGTTCCTTACCCAGGCAGTTTATTTACTTTACTGCCGGCCGTGTTGATTGCTGCTTCCGCGTTTTCTGCTTCTGGGATTTGGGAAGTTGGAAAGGGGGGTGGCGGGTTGGGGCGGTTCGTCAGATTTCCTCGCCCTTTCCCGCTGAGCTGTAGGTGCGGCATGAGTCATAGCCCGCAGTCTGCTGCACTGAGCGGCTGAAGCATCTGAAGCACCTGAGGTTGGCAGCAGGACACTGAAGCACCTGAGGTTGGCAGCAGGACACTGAAGCACCTGAGGTTGGCAGCAGGACACTGAAGCACCCGAGGTTGGCAGCAGGACGCTAAAGTGCAGCAGGGTGACACGCTGGCATCCTTCATTCAAAAAGCCGTGAATTCTGTGTGCTGCAATCCCTCAGACGAAATGCCAAAGCTGCCCAGACAGACGCTCCATCCCGCTATGACTTACCGTTCGTCAAAGCGCCATGCAGCCCCGCAACAATTTCTGGAATATTCCAAGCAGCAGCCATGACGCGAATTTCTTTGCCGCCGTCCCAGGAGGATGCCCGGCTTATCAGTGTCTGCCTGGCGGCGGACTGGGAATGCACAGAGTGTCAGCTGGCTTATGAAGGCTGTTGGATTTTGTATGCCATATTTCATAGCGTGGTTGGCAAACCCTCTTCCAGCACTTGCTATCCACCTGCGGAGACACCTGGCTTCAGGCTGATTAGTTAAGTTTATCACGAACCCGCAGGCCAGGACCTGAACGCCAACCAGAGCGACATCGACGTCACCGAAACCTACCAGCTGGAGTTCCACGCTGCCAGCGGCAAGTGGCGATTCCGCACCAAGGACGACAAGTTCTGGAAGCTGTCCACCGTGGGCAGCGGCATCAGCGCGACTGGGGACTCTCGGTGAGAGGCTGACAAGTTCTGGGGCTTTGGGTTACTGGATCTTCAGTTGGGATTTGTGAGGAACACTGGGAGGATCTGAACTCTAGAGTAGGGATCTAGAGCAGGGATCTGGAGTAGGGATCTAGAGCAGGGATCTAGAGCAGGGATCTGGAGTAGGGATCTAGAGTAGGGATCTCGAGCAGGGATCTGGAGTAGGGATCTAGAGTAGGGATCTAGAGTAGGGATCTAGAGTAGGGATCTAGAGCAGGGATCTGGAGTAGGGATCTAGAGTAGGGATCTAGAGTAGGGATCTAGAGTAGGGATCTAGAGTAGGGATCTAGCGCAGGGATTTAGAGCAGGGATCTAGAGTAGGGATCTAGCGCAGGGATCTGGAGTAGGGATCTAGAGAAGGGATCTGGAGTAGGGATCTAGAGAAGGGATCTAGAGTAGAAATCTACAGTAGGGATATAGAGAAGGGATTTGGAGTAGGGATCTAGAGTAGGGATCTAGAGCAGGGATCTGGAGTAGGGATCTAGAGTAGGGATCTAGAGCAGGGATTTAGAGTAGGGATCTCGAGCAGGGATCTAGAGTAGGAATCTAGCGCAGGGATTTAGAGCAGGGATCTAGAGTAGGGATCTAGCGCAGGGATCTAGAGGAGGGATCTATAGTAGGGATCTAGAGAAGGGATCTGGAGTAGGGATCTAGAGTAGGGATCTACAGTAGGGATCTAGAGAAGGGATCTGGAGTATGGATCTAGAGTAGGGATCTACAGTAGGGATCTAGAGTAGGGATCTAGAGAAGGGATCTAGAGCAGGGATCTAGAGCAGGGATCTAGAGTAGGGATCTAGAGTAGGGATCTAGAGTAGGGATCTAGAGTAGGGATCGGGATTACAAAAGGGTGATTGAGATGGAACTGCTATTCCCGCCGCCGCAGGGACCAGTCCACCCTGTTCGCCATGGAGTACCAGCCCAAGGGCCGGGTGGCCCTGAAGTGCTCGAACGGCAGTTACCTGTCCGCCAAGAAGCTGGGCGCAGTGAACGCCACTGGCAGCGAGGTGAAGTCGGAGGAGCAGTTTCAGCTGGTGCTGCTCAACCGGCCCATTGTGGTGTTCCGCTGCGACTTCGGCTTCGTGGGCATCAAGAATAGCCGGCTGGAGTGCAACCTGGTGAGCTACGATGCCTTCAACCTGGAGGTGTCCGACAGCGGCTTCTACCACATCAGGGGTGAGTCCTGAGTATGAGTCCTGCTGGCTGGGGTGAGTCCTGTGGGCTGGGGTGAGTCCTGCGGGCTGGGGGGTGAGTCCTGCATGTGAGTCCTGCGGATTGGGGTGAGTCCTGCGGGCTGGGGTGAGTCTTACCTCGGTGACTTAATTATGCGAATATTTTAAATATCGGGAATTTCGGTTTTTCAAGTGTTTGTGAATTGAGACCTTATTAATTATAACAATTGGGGATTATGAGAATTTGGGATTGTGAGAGTTGGTGATGGTGAGAGTTGGGGATTGTGAGAGTTGGGGATTGTGAGAGTTGGGGATTGTGAGAGTTGGGGATTGTGAGAGTTGGGGATTGTGAGAGTTGTGGATTGTGAGAGTTGGGGATTGTGAGAGTTGGGGATTGTGAGAGTTGGGGATTTGGAGAGTTGGGGATTGTGAGAGTTGGGGATTGTGAGAGTTGGGGATTGTGAGAGTTGTGGATTGTGAGAGTTGGGGATTTTGAGAGTTGTGGATTGTGAGAGTTGGGGATTGTGAGAGTTGGGGATTGTGAGAGTTGGGGATTTGGAGAGTTGGGGATTGTGAGAGTTGGGGATTGTGAGAGTTGGGGATTGTGAGAGTTGTGGATTGTGAGAGTTGGGGATTTTGAGAGTTGTGGATTATGAGAGTTGGGGATTGTGAGAGTTGGGGATTGTGAGAGTTGGGGATTGTGAGAGTTAGGGATTTGGAGAGTTGTGGATTGTGAGAGTTGGGGATTTGATAGTTGGGGATTGTGAGAGTTGTGGATTGTGAGAGTTAGAGATAGTGAGAATTGGGGACTACAAGAAGTAGGGGATTATTAAAATGGGGGATTATAAAATTTAGACCTTCATCTCTCCATCCCACACCCGCCAGGCTCCGAGGGCTTCTGGTGCGTGCAGGCGGACGGGAGCATCTCTTTCAAAGGCGAGCGGCCCGAGGAGTTCCTGCTGGAGTTCCGCAGCCGCTCCTGCGTTGCCATCCAGGCCAGTAACGGTTGCTACGTGCGCGGCGAGCAGAACGGCACCATGCGGGCGGACGCCGACGAAATCCGGGCCGCCTGCCTGTGGGAGTACTGACGCACTCTCGAGTTCGCGCGCACTTGCCTGCATAAGTACTGACGCACTCTCGAGTTCGCGCGCACTTGCCTGCATAAGTACTGACGCACTCTCGAGTTCGCGCGCACTTGCCTGCATAAGTACTGACGCATTCTCGAGTTCGCGCGCACTTGCCTGCATAAGTACTGACGCATTCTCGAGTTCGCGCGCACTTGCCTGCATAAGTACTGACGCATTCTCGAGTTCGCGCGCACTTGCCCGCAGTGACTCGGCAATTTTGTTTCTTAGAAAATCTGAACAATCCGGCGAGCTAAAAAAGATAAAAAAATGAATTTTTCAGCACCGAACCCGTCAGCACAACCCCCTCACCGAGTTCGTTAAGCTTTCTTAGAAATGTGAATGAGAGATTTATGCAAGTTTTCACATGTTAGGCACATATGCACTGAGCTTGTGTTGAAAAATGAAATTCAAATCCCTGCAGCGCAATTTTGGGGCAGATCCGGCCTTCAAATATTTTCCTAGAAATGAAGTGTCGCCTATGTCTCTGAAGTCGCTCTTAAATGCGTTTTGTCGCTGTTGACCACATTCTAAAAAACTCCGTAACCCGTCTACATACTACTTATTAGTAATACTTGTCTGCTTTTCTACTTTTTTATATTGCAACCCCGATTCAAATCCGAGTAGGTCCGCATGCGGCTTTTTATTCGGCAACTTTAAGCTTCAAACTCGAAAACCATGAATTTCTAATGCTGTTAAACTACTTCCAGTAGCAGCGAGGCGCGAGTTCGTCAGTAGCTCTTTGCAACAATAAAGCTGACTCAGTTGCTAATCCCAAGCATTCAGCTGCTGCATTTGCTTCTTTCTTTTCTGCCGGGCTGGCGTGCACTTTTGTAGTTGGGAAAGATTTTCGCAAGAGTTGCCAGAGTGAGTCGCACAATAGCAGCCTCAGTGACTGCTTTTGCAGTTTCGCCTGTGGGCTCAGCCAGAACAATGCCTGCTGCAGCCGCTCCCGCATCTACGCTGTCTCAAGATGCAGCCTAAGAGCAGCTGGGGGGCACAGCTCGGCTCGCGTGCACTACAGGAGCTGATGCAGCATCGGAGAGGCTGGGGTCGCGGGAGGAAATTGCTGCTATACCGGTAAGTGTCCCATGTTGACCTGCTTGTTCACTCGCTCCGGAAACCGGAGATCAACTGTGTGAGCAGTCGAGATGAAGCTGGAAATTCGCCTCGCAGCATCTTGTTCTGCCCCTTACCTAGCCACCCACTGTGCAGAAATGCTCTCCTTTATAACCTCTTGATCTGGGGAAAAGCTGGGACAAAGTAGTTACTTAGTTACTCAGTGGCTCAATGACTCAAGCGGCTCGGTGACTCAGTGACTCAAGCGGCTCGGTGACTCAGTGACTCAAGCGGCTCGGAGACTCAGTGACTCAAGCGGCTCGGAGACTCAGTGACTCAAGCGGCTCGGTGACTCAGTGACTCAAGCGGCTCGGAGACTCAGTGACTCAAGCGGCTCGGAGACTCAGTGACTCAAGCGGCTCGGAGACTCAGTGACTCAAGCGGCTCGGAGACTCAGTGACTCAAGCGGCTCAATGACTCATTAGCTCGGGGCCTCAATCGCGGGAGCTGCAGCTTATCAGGGACGCTGCAACGCCGCAGATCCCGCAGATTCTGCAATGACGAGGCGGCCCGCGGACACCCCGGACGCGCTGGAGCGCCTACGCGTGACGGGAGCGCCGCCTCCGGGTGAGTGACAGCCCGAGAGAGCTGCTACAAAAATTTCACGGTTAATCGCTTTTACAACTGCTGCAGCAGAATCGACAACAGTAGGTCCCGTCTCTCCCTCATTCTCGCGTGAAAGCATTGTTGCCAAGTGGTTGCCACCCACTACAGAGCTGGCTTGCTTGCATTTCCAGCACCCTGTTGCAGACTAACTTTCCGCCGCCCTCTCCCTACTTGAAGTCTGGCGCAGAGGGCGGCTGGCTTCTCCCAGTTAATCTGGGGAGGGGGCATTCATTGATCGCGTGAGAGCGGCGGCAGGAGGAGGTACTTCAACCCCCCCCCCCTCGCGAAAACTGAAAGCAATTAACTTTGAGCATTGGCAAACTGAAGCCCCCAGTCATGGCTATTATCATAATCCACCATTGTTTTTCTGCCTACCGGTGGGCCGCAGCGCCACTTTCTCCCGGCATCCGGCCGGAGGTGGCGGTTTGCAAAGCCGCTTCCTCACCGCAATGCAGCCTCTGCCCCGCATCCCCAGCGGGGAGACTGGGGTTAGGGAGGGGAGGGAAGAAAGGAAAGGATTCTGAGTTGCTGGGAGGAAGCGGCTGAGTGGCGGAGGCGCAGGGCTGGTAGAAATGCCATCGAGCCGCGGCGTTGGCGCCCCCCGGGATCGCGCAGAGATGACGCGGAGGAGCAACTTGGTGCCGCTCTCAGGCTCGCAGTACCAGCAGCTGCTGCAGCGGCAGTCGACGGAGCAGCCGCAGCCGCCCCGTCTCGGCAAGGACGTCTTCGTGGTGTTCTGGGGCCGGCAGTTCGAGTTCCGGGTTACCGGGGAGCAGCCGGCGCCTTCGGGATCAGCTGGGCGCGGCGCGGGTTCGAATCCTCCAGAGAGACGCGAGACAAAGCGGCTGCCGCACCTGGCCTTCGCTCCGCCGCCGCTGGCACCGGCGGCCGCATCGGTGGATCCTGCGGCCGCTCTGCTGCGAAGGCGACGATGGGGGCGGCGACCGCGGCGCAGCACCGGCGGCTGGGGACCGCTCGAGGCCGACGAACAGCGCGCAGGCGACAGCGACGGCGGCGGAGCGGCCATCTTTGCGGCCACGGCAGCCAGGGATGGGCAGCAGCCGCAGCTGCCGCGGCTGCCGATGGTGCGGGCCCGCTCGCTGCCTACCGGCTCCGCGGCAGCTTCGTTCGCGTCCGACAGGGCCGTCACGGCTGCGTTTTCCACCTTGCGGAAGCTGCCGACACTCGCGACAGCGCAGGAGTCGCCGCAGCTGTCGCTGTGGAATGCCGTTCGGCCCGTCAGGGAGCCGCAGGCGCCCGGCCCCCTCCAGGTTCCGCCGGGGCCGCAGCGAGCGGCAGCCTCTCAGCCACGCAGCCTTCCGGACTCACCGAAACCGGAAGCAAAGCAGCTGCAGCCAGGCAGTCTGCCGGAAGTTAAGCAGCCGGTGCAGGCGGAAAAGGTCGAGGCCGAAGGTCCTCCTGAGGAGGAAAAGCGACCAGCAAAATCGCCAAGTCCCCCGCCACCGCCGCCGCCACCGTCCCCGCCGCGAACGCCGCATCGCCGGTGCAGCGTTGACAGCGGGCTGGGCGGCACCGCCTCCGCCAGGCTGCTGCGGCGGCTGCTGCGGGGCTGCGACCTGCGCCGGCTGCCGCAGCTGCCAAGCAGAGTTGTGCGAATTTTCACCAGCTCAACTTTCACGGGTGAGTTAAGGCTGCGGGAGCCACGGGAACTCACATAAGAGTTGGGCACTCAGTCAGAGTTGGGCACTCAGTCAGAGTTGGGCACTCAGTCAGAGTTGGGCACTCAGTCAGAGTTGGGCACTCAGTCAGAGTTGGGCACTCAGTTAGAGTTGGGCACTCAGTCAGAGTTGGGCACTCAGTCAGAGTTGGGTACTCAGTCAGAGTTGGGCACTCAGTCAGAGTCAGGCACTCAGTCAGAGTCAGGCACTCAGTCAGAGTTGGGTACTCAGTCAGAGTTGGGCACTCAGTCAGAGTTGGGCACTCAGTCAGAGTTGGGTACTCAAAATCCTCGCCGCCTCCCCAGACACTGCGGCGGAGCGCAACGCCCTGATGGAGCACACCTACCCGCGGCTGAAGGAGTTCTGCCGCGAGAAGCACGGCCTGGAGTTCCAGGTGGTCGACATGCGCTGGGGCGTCCGGGACGAGGCCACGGATGATCACATGACCGCGGAGCTCTGCCTGCGGGAGCTGCGGGCCTGCCAGCAGGTGAGCGTCGGTCCGAACTTCGTGGTGCTGCTGGGCCAGAAGTACGGCTACCGGCCGTTGCCAGCGCTGGTCGACGCCCGCGAGTTCGAGGCGATCCTTGAGTTCCATCGGGCCCGCGACTCGCCCGAGGCGGTGGCGAGCCTCTCCCGTTGGTACCTGCGCGACGAGAACTCCGTGCCACCTGTCTACGTGCTGCAGCCCGTGTCCTCCGTGCTGGTGCACTTTGCCAGCAAGGTGGGTTGCACTTTTGGCTTGGGCTGGCGATTTTAAAGTATAACTATACTGTTGTGTGTCTGCGATCGTACAGGACTGTTTGTCCTTTGCGATCGTACAGGACTGTTTGTCCTTTGCGATCGTACAGGACTGTTTGTTTGCGATCGTACAGGACTGTTTGTTTGCGATCGTACAGGACTGTTTGTTTGCGATCGTACAGGACTGTTTGTCCTTTGCGATCGTACAGGACTGTTTGTTTGCGATCGTACAGGACTGTATGTTTGCGATCGTACAGGACTGTATGTTTGCGATCGTACAGGACTGTTTGTTTGCGATCGTACAGGACTGTTTGTCCTTTGCGATCGTACAGGACTGTTTGTTTGCGATCGTACAGGACTGTATGTTTGCGATCGTACAGGACTGTATGTTTGCGATCGTACAGGACTGTTTGTCCTTTGCGATCGTACAGGACTGTTTGTCCTTTGCAATCGTACATGACTGTTTGTCCTTTGCAATCGTACAGGACTGTTTGTCCTTTGCAATCGTACAGGACTGTTTGTCCTTTGCAATCGTACATGACTGTTTGTCCTTTGCAATCGTACAGGACTGTTTGTCCTTTGCAATCGTACAGGACTGTTTGTTTGTTCTCTGCGATCGTTGGGCGAATTCATCGATGAAGAGTCAACAACTTTGAGCCCTGAGTAAACCAAAAGTGCTCTTTGACTGCCAAATCAACCTCCACTTTACATACAGGGCTTTCAGCGGCTGATGGAGGCGCACCAGAACGAGTGGTGGGCCACCATGGCGTACCTGCAGCGCCTGCTGAGGTCGGCAGCCGACGCTCTGTGCCGCGACGGCGTCTTCAGCCAGGAGCAGCGGCACAACTTCTTCATGTCGGGTGAGCTGAGCCAGAGCACCTGGGTTTGACTTGACGCTTTTCCACACACTTTTCTTGCATGGAAATCAACCCCCAAGTCACCAAGGTCAGCGGAATGACAATAAGTACTTGACCTTTCGCTAGTTGACTTTAACGTTGGTTTGACGTAGTGCATACCAGCTTCTGAAGCTGCCTACATTAATTACTGTACACAAAATCTGGCTTCTAGCCGTCAACTGTTGATTGACTCTAGGGGGCTGTGAAGCTCTATTTGTCCTCTTCCAGCGACAGCTGATCCCTGAGCACACGCTCGAACAAAGTGTAGCTACACAGTCTAAGTACCCTATGGGTTGGCCCTCGCGAGCCAGACAAAGATCTGTGAGCAAACCAAAGCACTGTGTTGAAGCCGACTGTCGAGTTCGAACTTTCCCAACCGCTTGAACCTGCGCAGTGACGGAGCGCGAGAACCTGCATGGCATCCTCACGGCCAAGAACTGCCACCTGCACTGCCTGGCCTTCATCCGCCACCTGGAGGGCATCAACCTCGCCAACGCGGCCGCCGCACGAGGCTTCATCGACATGGCGGCCGGCGGGGACGGCGTTGATGAGGAGGCGCAGCTGCTGATGCAGCGCCTGCGGGACCGCAGCATCCCCGCCTGCCTGCCAGCGGCGGCCATCGCCGAATTCCGGCAGCCCTGGATCGACCCGGCCGGGATCTGCGAGGCCACCCACTCAGGTTTGGCTGGCAGCTGGGACTCGAGGTTTTGCTAATTTCTAAGCGAGTTTGGGTGACCACCTTTCCTGTCAGGAACGAAACAAAAGCCGGATTTTCGAACTTTCACATCCCTGAACTTTCATGCCTCCGAAATTTCATATTCCTGAACTTTCACACTTTCGAACTTTCACATCCCTGAACTTTCGCATCCCTGAACTTTCACGCCTCCGAAATTTCACATCCGGAACGCTCATGTCACCAAAATCGCACCTTTCATTGAATCTTTAATTGCGTGTTTTCACGGGTGAGGTCCTGGCTCAGCGGTTAAGACCAGCTGTCGAAGTGCCACATTTTATTCTATGGAAGCTGAGCAGCCCCCTTAATGGGTCTCCGCATCAACCTCTGTTCCCGCAGAGTACATCGGAGAATTTTGCGAGTCCTTCTACCAGCGGACAGCTCAGCTCATCGATTTGGGAGCAGAGCGGAACAAATTGCCCAGCAACGATCCCACTCTGGCTGAGGTGCTGCACCACATGCACCTGTGCAACCGGCTCTGTCAGGTGAGACTGACACCGCACTTGTCCAGCAGAACCCTGAGCAGGCCTCTTAAGCCGAAATAATCCTGTGTACTCGTGCACAATTTTCAGAATTTCCATGGTCGCGAGGCCGAGCTGCGGGCCCTGGCCGCCTACTGCTCGGACGGTGGCAACCGCCGGCCGTTCCGCATCGAGGGCGACCCGGGCTGCGGCAAGACGGCCCTCATGGCGAGGGCCTGCGCTATGGTGAGCCAACTGGCTCTGCTTGGAGAGACTCAAACAGGACTCAAAGCATTTGCTCTCCGATTCAACTGTAGGCCCCCGACTGGCTGGCAGGGAGCGGCGGCAACGGCGAGCTCAGCGTCGTCCTGCGTTTCCTTGGCACCTCGCCGGCCAGCAGCTCCCTGCCCGGCCTGCTGGCCGGCCTCAACCGCCACCTCGGCCACCTGCTGGACGTACCGGAGGCAGCGGCAGCCTCAAACTCGGAGGAGCCGCTCCGGCTGGCGCAGCGATTCCGCCAGCTGTTGGACTCGGTCGGCCGCAGGCAGGGCCGGCCGCGGCTCCTCCTGCTGCTGCTGGACGGCCTCGAAGAGCTGTCGGAGGCGGAGGCAGCGCTCGCTTGGATGCCCGACCATCTGCCACCGGGCGTGAAGATCGTCGCCTCCGCCCTGGCCGGCGCGCCCGCCTGCCGCCACCCGCTGCCGGCCGCCAACCGCCTCTCGTTGGGGCCGCTGGGTGCCGACGCCGCGGCCCGCGCTCTGGACGGCTGGCTGGCTGCCGAGGGCCGCCGGCTGTCGGGGCCGGCGCAGCGGGCCGCCTTTCTGCAGGCCCTGCAGGCCAGCTCCGAGCCGCTGTTCGTCCGGCTGCTGCTCGGCGAAGCCCGGCGATTTCGCAGCTACGAGGCGGTGGCGGAGCTGCCGCTGGCCACCGAGGCCGCCATCGACCGGCTGCTGCAGTCGGTGGAGGCGCGGCACGGCCGGCTGCTGGTGTCCCGGGCCCTGTCGCTCATCACGGCCAGCCGGAGCGGCCTGTCCGAGGCCGAGCTGGAGGACCTGCTGTCGCTTGACGACGAGGTGCTGAACGACGTGTTCCAATACCACCTGCCGCCGGTGAGCTTGGATCAGCTGTCTGCTTCATAGCTTTATCCACCTACTTATAGTAATATAGCCGTATTCTACTTAGTACTTGTAGTTCCTTAGGAAGTCAGACAACAGCACATTATCTCTGCAGGTGCGTCGCCTGCCTCCTCTGCTGTGGTCACGAGTTCGCGCCGAGTTGCCTGGGCTGCTGACGGAGGCGGAGGCTGACGGCGCTTTGGTGCTGCGTTGGCATCACCGGCAGTTCAAGAGCGCCTGCGAGCGGCGCTACCTCCGCAACGTCAACTTCCTGGCGGATGTGCACGATGCACTGGCCAACTACTTCCTGGGCAGATGGGCTGGGGTATTGCATGGGGTATTGCATGGGATATTGCATGGGGTATTGCATGGGGTATTGCATGGGGTATTGCATGGGTTATTGCATGGGGTAATAGAAGAGACGGCTGAGATGCGAGGACCCAGACACAGTGCACGATAATTGGGCGAGAGGTTGTCGCACAATTCACACCCATGACGAGGGCCAACCCCCAATTCACAGAGTGTACATGACTGATGATTAGAAAGTCAGTGCTGCTGTACACCCTGTGGGAGCCTGTGTATGAGTGCGTGCCTGTGTACAGTATTGACGCTTGTATGTGCGGGATTGCCTTAGCGCTAGTTGTGGGACAATGTCACCGAGACCCAATATTAATTTATATTTTAGTTTCCAGTGGCGCCCCCACTCCACAGGTGCCAAAGCCCTTCAGGCACTCGGAGCTGCAGTGCCAGCGGTTCGGCATCACCGCCGAGGCCGCAGAGTCCCGCAGCGACCGTCGGGTGGCGCCGCAGCCGCTGGAGCTGCGCGACTCGGCCGGGCGGCTCAGCCGCTACAACTTAAGGAAGCTGGGCCAGCTGCCTCATCACCTACTGCGGGCCAACAGGCAGGCCGAGCTCCGCTCTGAGTGCCTCTTCAACTATGACTTCCTGCACGCCAAGGTGGCGGCCTGCCCGCTGCGACACCTGCTGGCGGACCTGCAGGAGGCCTTGGAGGCCACTGGGGGTGAGCCGAAATCACCGAGATGCCGGGTGTTGCTGCGTGCTAGCGGGGCCGATCGTACAGCATTCTGTCCGCGCAATTTCGCAGGCGAGGACCGCGAGCTACTGCTGCTGCGCGAGTGCCTGCGTCTCTCGGCCAGCGCCGTGTCCGGCCACCCGGACATGCTGGCCGCCCAGCTGATTGGCCGCCTGCTGCCCTTCACCGACCGGCACCCGGCGCTGCGCCGGCTGCTGCTGGACTGTCGGATGCGAAGCGTCGTGCACTGCGCCCTCGTGCCGGCGCACCAGTGGCTGCCCGCGCCCTGCGGCCCGCTCGAGCATTCGCTGGAGGGCCATCAGTTCGCGCCCTGCGGCGTCGCCGTCAGCCCCGATGGCAGCCAGCTGGCCTCGCTGTCCAGCGCTCTGCTGCAGTGGGACCTGCGCTCTGGCGAGCTGCTGCGCCGCCTGCCCGTGCCGGGACTGCAGGGCCTCTGCGTTGCCATGCGCGCCTCGGGCGACAGGTTTGCACTTTTTGCACCTGATGTGGGGCCTGTGGGCGGGGCTGGCCGAATGCCTCACGCCGTGACGCCGCTCCCACGCCAACTGCAGGTGCGCGGCGGCCACCAGCAACGGCCAGGCGGTGGTCGCCCGCTTCTCCGAGGGCCGCCTGCGCTGCTTGGAGACGCCGCTGGGCGCCGGCGAGCCACTGCTGGGGGTTGATGCAGCCAAGGACTGCTACGCGCTGTTCTCGGCCAGGCGGTGGGCGGTCCTGGACTGGGAGAGTGACCGGCGCCTGGCCGCCGGTGACCTGCGAAGCCTCGGCTGCGGCCCGGACGAGCAGCTGCTGCGGCTGCGCCTGCCAGCGGAGTCTGGCGGCCGCTGCGGCTTCATCGCCGTCTTCCGGGTCGGCGGCGGCCGGCAGCTGCGGCTGCGCGATGGCTTCGGACGGTGGCAGCGGCACCTGGACGTCGGCAGCTGCGCCGCCTTCTCCGAGGACCTGTTGAGAGCGTACGCGGCCACGCCCGGACACGGGCAGACCGTCCGGCTGCTGGAGCGGCCGGACGCGGACAGCGAGTTCAGCACCGCCTGCGAGCTGGACTGCCGCGACTGCCAGCAGCAGCAGCAGCCGCACAGTCTGCTCGTCAGCCCCTGCGGCGGCTTCCTGGCAGCGCTGTGGCCGACCGAGTTCGCCGTTTGGCACCTGCGGCAGGCGGAGAAACGGCGGGTCTGCGGCCGCCTGCCCGAAGGTTTGCGCTGCCTGCCCGGCCGGGACCCGACCCGCGCCTGCGCCGCCTTCAGCCCAGACCGGCGCCTTCTGCTGGCGCCAGTGCGCCACCTGCTGCTGGTCTTCTCCTGCGCCACCGGCGCCTGCATCAAGCGGCTGGATGGCCACTTCGGGCGCATCCTGGCGGTGGAGGCGGTGGCCGCCGGGAACCGGGCCGTCACCGCGGCCATGGACCGCACACTGAAGGTGTGGGATCTGGACGCCGTGACCGCGCGCCAGTTTCCGCTCCCGCGAGCCGACTACCCCATCGAGGCCGCGCGGGTCTCCCTCGACGGCGCCATCGCTCTGACCTGGGGGCGCGGTGGCGCCACCGTCTGGGACGTCTCGGCCGGCTGTCGCCTGCTGCACCGCCTGCCCTGCGCCGGAGCAGCGGCCGCGGCCGCCGGAGCCAGCGCTGCAGCCGTCCGCCTCGCGGCCCTCCGGCCGGACGGCTCGATCGCCGCGGTGGCGGAAGTCCGCCGGCTGGCCGTCTGGAGCTGCCGCGAGGGCCGCCTGCTGCTGGAGCTGCCCGTCAGCGAGCCGTCGGCGCTGGTCTTCAGCCCGGACGGCGGCCTTTTCGTCGTGGTGGACCGGCTCCGCCTGCGCTGCCTGTCCATGGCCGAGCCGCTTTGCTCGCAGCCCCTGTGGCAGGCGGATCTGCCACAGAAAGAGACACCGCTGGAGCCGAGCTTCTGGCCGGATGCCGTCGGCAGCGGCTGTCAGATGGCGCTGGCTCTGCTGCTGCCGCTGCTCGTGTCCGGTCAGCAGCTCGTCCTGCGGCTGCTGGAGCCCCGCACCGGCGCCATCTGTGAGACTGTCCGGCCGCGCCTGTCCGGTTTAGCTGGTCCGCAGTCGGTCGCTCGCCCACTGTCCGGCTGGCCGGGCTGCCTGGCCGTGTCGCTCGACGCCCGGCAGACGCTGGTTCTGGACTTCCGCACCGGCCGAGCTCTGCGCTCCTTCCCCGACTGGGACGGCATCGCCACTTTGGACGGCCATCGCGGACTGGCGGCACCTGCGGCCGGCGGCCTTCGCCTGCTGGAACTTCGCCGGCCAGCGGGAGACCCGCCCGCTTGGCTGCTGCGCCGCTCACCCGCTGACGGCGTCGGCAGCGTCGGCATCTCGGCGTTGACTCCGGACGGTGGACACGCGCTGCACTATCGGGCGGCGCGCGGCAGCCTGCGGCTTGTGCGGCTCGCCGACTGCGCCCTGCTGGCCGAGTTCCGACTGCCCGCTGAGCTGATGGCGCTCGCCTGCCTGGCCGACTCCAGCGGCGCGCTGTGCGGCTGCGCGGACGGCTCGCTCACGCTTCTCCTGCTGTCGTCTCGGGATAACAGCTTGCCTGATGCGGCTGGTGAGGCCGAGACCCACGGAAATTCGGTTGCAGCAGACCAGTCCAATGTGGAAGAGCAGCTCGGTGCGCCGGCTGCGCTCTTCTTGGGTGCCGCACTGCGCGCTGTCTGGTTTGCCTGCCGCTTGCGCTGCTGGAGAGTAGGGTGGCGCAGCAAACCTCAGTTTCCAGATGTTTTTAATCAGGAAATAAGAGACGAAAACGTGACAGCGATTATGTGAACTTCTGAAGAGCATGTGACTATCGAAAAATCGATGTTTCTTAGTTTTAGAAACCTTTAACTTTATACTCGTACTGACTCGATAATCTAAAGTGCTGATATTCCAATAAGTCCCAATTTTTGCTTGAATGAATTGAAGAGATTGAGATAAGTCATGCATATGTAGACCAAGGCATTATTCACGAGTGCCGCGTCCTGTAACGTAATTTTCTTGTGGTCCTCAATTGATGCAATTGATGTATAGACCTTGCTGCTGACACAAGAATGTAAGAGTGAATTGGTTAGATGCAGATGCAATGTAAGGTTGCTTTATTGATTGAAGAGAAATGGCAGACAAAATGTGTAAGCATACGAGCGTATTACTTTGTGATAAATTAAATATACGTTTAACTTTTCAATTAGTAGACCTACTGTCTGAGCAGTACTATACATATAAGGATGGCAAGGACCACTAGGAACACTTGAGTAGTCCTTGAGGGATGGATGAACTAATAGAGTACTCGTACAGGTGAAAGCAACTTTTATAGAGCATTAACTTACACTCTCAAGGGATAGGAACTTAATTTTGCTAGAGTTAATTTTTGTGCAGAAAATGTAGAGTGAAAAGAAAGCGGAGGAATGAAGAGTACAAGCTGATAAAATACTCGTAGTTTAAAGAAAAAATCAGGGAGTGATGGAACTAGATTAAATATATAAGATTGTTTTATATTGGCAGCACATCAAATAATTGTCTCTGCTCATGAATCTCCTCGTAAATAGCTTCATTGATTTTTGTACAGCCATCCTTTTCAGTAAAAAACTCCGTGATTTAATCGTAATATAAAATAAAACAAGCGTTGCAGTATCAGTTTTATATATAAAAATAACTTAGAGGCAAAGGCATTAAAGAATGTCGCAAAAATAAAAAAACAATTTTTTATCTGGACCTTTAGTATTTTCTTTTAGATAATGTAGTTTTCGATTTTCGTTATTGAAATTTGAATCCTTACCACAAGGTACAATATTCTAGATAATTCCACGTTTAGTTCCTCATTTATCGTTCTTTGGATTTTCACGTAAGATTAATTGTTAGTGTCTAAAAGAAGCAATTAAATTATGAACATCAATTGAGTTAAATCGATTAAGTAGTGAGTAAGAAAAAAAATATTTGAAAGTAGAAATCTTGCTTCAGTACTATGTCTATGACATATTAAAAATGCTCCAAGTCTATTTCTTTTGATTGATTTAAAATATGCTGCAACTAATTTTCTATAAAGTCGTACCATTAAGTTATAGTTGCGAAAGTTATTTTTCAAAAATGTTACAATTTTTTATTTGTTAGATGTCTTATAAAAATAATATCATCATGAATTATATATCTATGTTTGATTTATTAAGTTTTTAGTAATCCTATAAATTTGTTTCTTAAATTTATTTAATTCACAAGCTGATAAAACATGCATCCCCTAATTTTCGGGCGTATACTACATGATCCAGTGTGTGGTGCTGATATTAGAATGCAATATCTAAAAAATAGGTCAATGGCTATTAACTAATTAAATTATTGATATGTTAGTTGTAAATTGCTTAGAAATAAAATCTTAAAGCCAGAGTATATTTTCTAAAACTAAATATATTCTTACATATATATATATATTTTTTACCAAGGATTTCAATTATATTTTTCTTTTAAAATATAAACTTAATGTATGTATAGCTTATAGCTTATACATGTCAAAAAGTTTTGTAATTATATTTGCTTTATATCTAATCAATACATGTTATTTATTAAATTTTTATTTTAAAATTAAATTGTCTCTTTGGCAATAAAAGGATTAAAGACTTAAAATTTTATTTTGTTTAAAGGGATTAACTTGTTGAAATTAAGTAAACTAGCTTTCTAAAAATTTTGTTGTAAATATTTTATTTTATAAAGTTTATAATGGTATTAGAAAACAAAGTATATAAGATTATTTAAATATTATAATATTTTTTATAAATTATTTATAAGAGAAAAGAAATTTAAATACTTTAATGCACTTTTTTCTATTGATTCAACTTATCATGTAAAGTTAACAAAAAATACAATATTTCAGACAAATTTCAATGGACAAACAATGTCAAGTAAGTAAAACTTGCTTGAGCTGCAAAAAACCAAATATTCCACCTTGGGGAAATTTTTGTGGCAAGTGTAAGTTGCAAGACAAGTTTCCAATCAGCTGCAATGTCTGTGGTGGTGGAGCAAAACTTAAAGCATGCAGCCATAGTCCAGCAGATTACTGGTTGAAAACATGTCAAATTGATGGCTGTATGGAGTCAATCAGCCTAGATGATGTGATTTGTATTGCATGTGGTGCCGACTGCAAATTTAGTGTGATGTTACCAGTGGCTACTGGTACTAGTGCAATTCAACTTTCTTTGCCAGCATCTGCTGCTGGTGATGAAGCAGCAATGAGCAGCCAATCTGGCTCAAATATAAGCTCCAGCAAGCAAGACCCTAGCATGTTAGCTTTTGAGAAGACGTTGGATATGGACTTATCGGCTGCCATAGTTGCTTCTGAGCAATCCGGTGGAATGAATGTACAGAAGACTCATACCACTATGAGTGATGCTGAGCAGACTCAGACCATGAGCGATGCTGAAAAGACTCAAGCCACCGTGAGTTATGCCGAGAAGACTCAAGCCACCATGAGTGATGCCGAGAAGACTCAGACCATGAGTGATGCTGAGCAGACTCAGACCATGAGCGATGCTGAAAAGACTCAAGCCACCGTGAGTGATGCCGAGAAGACTCAAGCCACCATGAGTGATGCCGAGAAGACTCAAGCCACCATGAGTGGTTCCGAGAAGACTCAAGCCACCATGAGTGGTTCCGAGAAGACTCAAGCCACCATGAGTGATTCCGAGAAGACTCAAGCCACCATGAGTGATGCTGAGAAGACTCAAGCCACCATGAGTGATGCCGAGAAGACTCAGACCATGAGTGATGCTGAGCAGACTCAGACCATGAGCGATGCTGAAAAGACTCAAGCCACCGTGAGTGATGCCGAGAAGACTCAAGCCACCGTGAGTGATGCCGAGAAGACTCAAGCCACCCTGAGTGGTTCCGAGAAGACTCAAGCCACCATGAGTGATTCCGAGAAGACTCAAGCCACCATGAGTGATGCTGAGAAGACTCAAGCCACTATGAGTGATGCTGCGCAGACTCAAGCCACCATGAGTGATGCTGCGCAGACTCAAGCCACCATGAGTGATGCTGCGCAGACTCAAGCCACCGTGAGTGATGCCGAGAAGACTCAAGCCACCATGAGTGATGCTGCGCAGACTCAAGCCACCGTGAGTGATGCCGAGAAGACTCAAGCCACCATGAGTGATGCTGAGAAGACTCAAGCCACCATGAGTGATTCTGCGCAGACTCAAGCCACCATGAGTGATGCTGCGCAGACTCAAGCCACCATGAGTGATGCTGCGCATACTCAAGCCACCATGAGTGATGTTGAGAAGCTGAGCCATGCGCAGCTATCAAGAAAGGGAAGTAGCTCCCGTAGTCGAGACTCTCTCATGCAAACCTCGGAAACTGAAAATGATAGCAATCCGACTTCTTCCAAAAATAAGTGTTCAGAATCCAAGTGTCCTGAAGCTCCAACTCTTCCGGCAAGTGAGACCGGTGGCGAACCGAATTCTTCAGTCAATTGTGACCAACAAAGACGCTCTTATTCAAGTGTAGCTTCGTCAAAGCAGCCTTCTACTGAAAACTCGAGCACACGCGCTGCACCGCAGCGGCTTCTATATCAAGTCTACATAGACCAGTTAACTACCGCTGGCGAGGAGCTGATGCCTGTAAATTTTTGCTGCACTGCCTGGCAATCTGATCTTAGCCGTGGACACCTGGATCTTGTTTTGAATATAAATCACACCAGAGGTGTATCTGAAGTGCTCTGTAAAAACGTATTCAACACTGAACGAATTGATGATCAATTAAAAGTGGTTCATGCAGAGCTTCTGCTACCAAAAAATTCTGTTATCAATGGCCAAGTCAGCTACGTGTACACGCTTGCTACTTCACGGATGAACACTGGTCAGAGCAGCAGCGATTTGCTGGAAGTTTTACCTAGTGCATTGATACCGCCAAAGCGCACGGTCTTCAGCCTTGATTCAGAGACAGTAACTCAGCTCGATGGTCACCTGTGGTTTAAGCTCATACAAGAACGTCCATCATTTATTTCGACGTCGTTAGAGCATTGTATTAATTTTTGTTTTAATCGATTGGAGATACCCAGCTCGCGGTTGGATCTGTTCCAATGCCTGTTTAAGTCCTTGGACAGGCATATTCGCCATGACAAGAATTCATCAAATCTGGTGAGAACTTGTGTTTAAAAGAATAAAATATCGATTTTTTTCAGAATTTTATATGTTCATCGAATGCATGTAGTTATCTAAACCTACCAGCCAGGATTCTTATCAGTAAGTTTGAGTAAGATTTCTTACAAATACCCTACTCATTTTTCCCTTTAGTTGTGTAAGAATTTGCTGTCTTCTATGCTATCAGCGACCGGTCAGCAGTCTCCATACCAACCGGTTTCCAAAGCCAAACCCCTTGAGCAGCAGTGGCAGCAGTGGACAAACAACCTGGAGCTACTACACTTCGCCGAAAAAGCAAAAGCTGCGCCATTTTTTCATGGCTCTTATAGCCTAAGGAGTGACGAAGTCTCTGCGTTGCTGGAGCGAATCCTGCCGCCAGAAAAGCCATGCAGCTCGATGCTCTCTGGATTGACTATGGGTTCTAAGAAGTGAGTGAGAAATGAGAAGCTTTCAAGCTTTTTGATGCGCTCAAGTTCCTGAATACGAAACTTTAGCCACTCTGCTTGTCCTGATGACTGCTGCTGTCTTAATGTAAGTATAATACAGAGTCTTGATACATGTGTCTCTGCACTGATGAACATCTGATGTCAGACGATAAATGTTGAGTGCTGGCTCACTAGGCCAGAGCCAACCTCTCCTTTCCTCTCAACTCCTGAGTCGACTTCAGTCATTTGGCTAGCAACCAAATGAAACTTTTGGTAACAGTGGTCAACTGAATGGCATAACTGTTTGCCTCCTCACTGGCTTCAGGCTGCATGGCCATTGTTATAGACAATATTTACTTCTTACTTAGGGATTATAAGCTAATCTCTCTCTGGTAAATTTTAACGGCTTATTTTCTGGTTTATTCCAGTTTATGATGCCTCAGTGGCTTTTTGGCTGTCTCTTCTTGCATACTGTCATTGCGTTTTTTCCTCCTCATTTGTTAGGCACCCAGGGGTAAGCGCTGCGGAGGCCTGGTTTAATGGCATCCTCAGCGACGCCAGCAACTTCCGGCCAGAGTACCTGCTGCTCCTGCCTGCCTATCACATCCTGCTCTTTGGCGAAGAGTTTCGCAGCAGCGAAGGCATTCCCCTGAAGCGAGAAACTTTTCTGGACCTGCTGAAGACAAACAGGGGCGACAGTCTGTTCGAGTGGTGCGGCTTGACGAAGCAGTTTTACAGACTCGCCAGTCAGTGGGGGTAAGCGTCAGCGTGCACTAACGCCTAGTTTAGTACTTATCCAACCCAGTGAAGGTCTTCTACTATTTTTGGTTAATGAAAAATATTTCTTGCTGGTGTCTTATTTTGTGGAACTGTGACCCAAAAATAGCATTTAACAAATTCTTAACTCATTTCTAATTGATTTTACTTTCAACTAGTAGCGCCTGTTGCTACCCTTCTTCACAAGTACAATTGTGGATGATAAAATTTCTTCCTTATTAAGCTATCTCGTTTCCTTTTCCTAACCTTCTCGATGGATCAGCACCCATTTATTAGATAAGTATTGTTCTAAAATTTAATTCAATCAAATATTTAAAAAACTGCAGGACCAAGGTCAGCCAAGCTATCGAATACGTGAAGACGCAGCTTTTACAGTACCGGCTGGTCGACCCGTTCATCCCGCGTTGCTACGCCGCCTTCATGGGTCTGCGGCTGTTTGACGCCGACCTGGAGCCCGCTGATTGGCTGCCCGCCAGCGTGAAGCTCGCCCTGATTGGCTACAACCTGGCCCAGCCGCCGCCTGGCACCACCGACTTTGGCTTCAAGGCGTCGCTGCCAGAAAAGCATTCGGCTTTCGGCGTGAGTCAATCGCTTTAAAATATTGGGGCAGTCGCGAGCTATAATTTTATCATTCTTTAGCGATTGCACTTGTGAGTAAAGTTAGGATGAAGTTAGGAACTCAGCACTTGGCGGCTAGCCTTGCACTTGCGATTGTAGCTAGACAACAAAATTCAACGAAGGGTATCGCGCAGTCTACTCTTGTGAGCTACTATATTTATTCTCAATATAATATATGGCGGGGTTGACACAAGCTTTAGCGGGGGGTTGTAAGTGTGCATGACTTGCCATCTACGTTATAACAAATCAATGTGAAGGCGGTGAGAAAAGGTGGCGTGAGGCGCGGAGGGGGGCAGGTGCAATAGGCGAAGCATGAGTAATAGTAAAAGTACAGACATACAATTAACGATTTTGAGTCAGTGCAGTCGTACTCATAAAAAGATGCAAAGAAAACCTTTACTCTTCAATCCATAGGATTTGTACACAAATCATCCGGGGCTCACACTGGGGCAAGAAATTGGGACAAAGCATCCGATATGCCTATCTCATCCTCACAACGTATTGCAGATCTTCTACAACACTCTGTCAGCCCAGTTGGAGTCCTGCTCTGAAGCTTCAGCAGCAACCGAGCTGCAGCTCTGCCTGGAGCTGCATTGCCAAACTTTCGAGATTCTCTGCAAGCGCGTCTCTGAAAATGGCCACAAGCCTCTGTCCAAGCATTTGAAGCGTCCAAACGACACAATCAGCTGCCTGCTGGCCGCCGTGAATCTCACAATTGTTCTGTGCAAGTCGATCTCCGATGGCGTGGCTGAGTCAGCTGCCGGGAAGAAGGTTGTTGCGCAGCTCACGCTGCTTGAGAACGACGTTTTTCGAAGTGAGGACAAAGGCGATCCGTCAACTGTTGAGGTTAGCAAATTTTCTCATTCTCAATCTCAATAACTCAACCCGCGATCTGACTCATACATACTTTGACTGCTGCTTTCTCTAGCTGCTCTCCCAGCTGTATAGCACCGTGAAAGACTGCAAGTCAAGCCTGGCAGAGCCCTGTCGCGCTGCACTGGACAAGCTTGTGGACTGTCTGCTGTACAAATCCGATTTCGTGAGTTGAACAGTTTGGCTTATTCAGAAGTCCTTATGAAGTGCTGGATTTTAGCAATAGGAAGTGCCCCTAATTCTCATAATTTCAGGACAGCGTACTCAACCTACTGGACAGCAAGCACCTCCGCACCGAGGCTCTGCAATCAAGCGTGTCTGGCGTGGCAGTGAACAAGATCACAGCTTCGTCAAACTCAGAGGTTTGTCCTTAAACATCTGATATTCCTCGGGTGGACAGCTCAGCCACCGAACAAGCATTACTCCCGCAGGGTTCAGTGGTTTCCTTCTTTCGCCGGCTGCTCAGTTCGCCAAGTACCGAGCCGCTCAGAAAGATCGGCCAGCTGTGTTTCACTCAGTTTCGCCAGGTGGAGCCGGGCCCAAACTCGCACTTGCTGTTTGCCCTGTCCTGGAAGCTGTGCAGGCAGTTGGTCTGTCACCA
Source organism: Macrostomum lignano (assembly GCA_002269645.1). NCBI lineage: Eukaryota > Metazoa > Platyhelminthes > Macrostomidae > Macrostomum > Macrostomum lignano. The sequence continues at coordinate 63,227 of NIVC01003619.1, forward strand.
AGGTAAGCTGAGCTTTCAGCCTTGATATAAAAATAATTTCTGCTATCTCGTGTTAATGAGCTCCAAATAATTTCAGACTACAAGAAGCTGAAGAGCAAGATGGAGTCGGATTTTGCCAGCCTGCTGAAGCAGTGTCTGTCGGCAGTGCGCCAGACTCTCAAGGAGCTCTGCCAGGCCCCACAGGCGACGCCGATGGACACCGCCAAGCTGCTGATTGGCAAGCAGGCCGAGCTGCTGGAGTATCACCGGGAACTGGACAAGCAGAAGCGGCTGAAAGGCGTCAAGGCTAGGGATTCGCAGCTTCGCGCAGCTCTGGAAACTTTCAAGCAGCAGATCTGCGTCATCGACTCTGGAGTGGAGGAGTTGCGTCACTTTGCTGGTCTCTGTGCTGACAAGCTGGAGCCGAAGTACTGTAAGCCGGCACTGTTGCAACTCTTTGAATGGCATTCATAAACTATAAGGTTGAGGTCAAGTAGCACGCTTGAATATGTAACAATGGTTCCTTGGTAGTTGGTTCAATATTCTTTCCAACGCGTTTCGGTGCGTCATGGACCATCGTCAGGGTCGATTGCGCCTTTTGGAAACGCACTAGAATACAAGTTTTGTACCAGCTTTCTTGTTCTGTGGTTCAGAGCATTTCCTACATTGGAAAAAAATAACTACACCTACCCCAATGGGCAGCTATTGTGCGGCGCATCTGAAGGCACATGTTGTTCCGACTGGGTCGAGAATCGAACCCTTGACCTTTCAATTGTGAGTCTGGCGTTCAAGACTCGGGGTTGTGTAGCCTATTGGAAAAAAAGGTCAGCTATCCAAGACACATTCTCTGCTGCAACGGTTGATGTGACAGTGAAAAACTAACATTTCAGAGTTATTGATCATGCAAAACTTTACATACTTAACATACTTGAATCGATATACATCAAGATTCCAAGAACCAAAAAACCAAGCCTAAATTTCCAGCTCATTCACAGTGGTGCAGGCCATATTGTTCTAAGTGGAGGCCTCTACCTGCGTGCCCGCCTATCGATAACCAACTTCTGTCCATTGTACTCAATCTGCCCTCGATCTGCCCTTGGACTGGACAGACATATTTTTATCATGTATTCTGGCGCGTGTGCGAAATGCACAATTGATCTAGAAGGAATAATGAACCAACTTATGTTGATTTTCACCTTTTCATTACCTATAGGATTTAAATAGGCCTCTGGGATTAACTCAAAACTGTGTTGGCATTGCTTGCGAGCTGAGAGTATACTTAGCAACAACGAAAAGTCGCCATCACAGAAGATTCCGTCTGTGGTCGCCACTTTTGAGATGGCAGGTTAAGTCTCTCAATCTTTGCGAGTGACGCAACTCAGCTACGCCGCGGCAGACTTGAGTTGAGGAATGATGTGGGGCGAGCGGTGTGCGAGGGTTGGACGGATTTAAGCTGCCCCGATGAGTTTTCTTTTATCTTTTATATTTCAGAATAGTCCAAGAGAAATTGCTCACTGGCGCATAGAGTGGCGACTTTTCAGTGTTGCTGAGTGTATGTCAGAAAGTTCGGATTCGACGGCAGCCTGTATAAATCTTATCCAACACCCGCAGTACTCCCTCTGAAAATTTTCTTTTTTAGACGACATTGCGGCAGTGCGCAAGCCTTTGGCGGCTCTGCAGCGCATGCGAATCGGCGATCTGACGGTGCAACAGGCGGGCGAGCGTTGGGCGCTGCAGCTTGTAGCCTTCGGAATCGACGAGAAGCATCGGAGCCTGCTGGCCAACATTCGAAAGTCGGGATTCTTCAGCCGCAGCGCCAGCTTTGCCGAACTCCTTCGCTCTCGCGTTCGCAGCCGCTACTGCGGCCTGGATGACCGTATTGAAGCTGAGGAGGTCGCGATTGAGGAAATTGTGCTTGAAGAGACCGCTGAGGCTGCTGAGGAGACGGCTGCGGAGGAGCAGTGCCTGGACGCTAACGCGCTGCTGGACACGATCCAAGCAGCCGTGGCTGAATGGAAGCGCCAAGTGAAGCTGCTAAAAGATGAGGACATGACGGTCGATGCTGCCAAGCGTTTCCTTGGCGACGAGATTTTCCAGGACGCTAAAAAGCTTGAAGCAGAACTGGTGACTGCGGGACTGATAAAGAGAGAGGTCGACAGTCTCAGACGCAAAATCAACTTCATCCGCAGCAAGACTAAGAATGATCGGCTGTGCGCTGCTCTGTGCACTATCTACCAGAACTACAGCATTGACATGGACGACAAGCTCAAGGACCTCACAGAGGTGGAGGCGACCGCGGATACGCTGAAGTTCAAGGACATCCGGGTCAGCAAGTTGGAGGCGAATGAACTGCTAAAGGACATGCTGCGCGAGCCCATGCTGCTGGAAGTCCTGGAAGCCTTCGGGAAAGCTCACGAGCTGGTGAAGTGGACTCGGCAACACCTGAAGAAGGACGATCTGAAAACTTTCTTCGACCTGGCCATGATTTACACAGGTGACGCAGGCGCGATGGAGCAGGCCAAGATCGAGTGCTTCTACCAGGCTGTTGTCGGCTTCGAGCCTTTGATCTACGACCTGCTGAGCTGCGATGGCCAGGTGACTCTGCAGCAAATCCAACAGAACTCTCAGCGGGTGCTGAAGCCGTGCCAGGCCTGCGCGAAGGCCTGCCAGCCCGGCGCCAAGGACTGCCAGAACTGCCTGCTGGTGCAGCATCTCTTGGACTCAAGCGATCGCGTTGACTGGCTTCAGGAGGTCAACTCCAGCAAGGGCACCGTGGAGCGGAGCACCGTCAGCAGGGTGAAGGCTGTTGCCACAGCCGGCAAGCTGCGAGTGCGGGCCCGGGACCCCACCGAGTTCGAGCTGGAAATCGACGGCCGGACCCTGGCTTTGGAGGACGTGCAGGACTTGCAGTCGAAGCTCATGCTGATCATCGGCCAGTCGGACGCTGACCAGGCCATGTTCAACAGCTTCATCGAGCTCACCAATCTGTTCGCCAGGCTGGTCAGCCTGTGCGATGGCCTGGGCAGCGACTGCTGTCCTCTGTTTGAGAACCTGACAGTCGAGGCCCTGCTCAAGCCAGGCTCGGTAGACAATCTGACTCTGAAGCTGAGTCAGCGCCTGCGGCCTCGCTCCGACCGCTTCACCGTGGCCGACCCGATTGACGGCATCCGGCAGGCCGTGGAGTTCCTGCTAACCTGCCGGGAGGAGTGGCAGCAGCAAGTGGCAGCGGAGCGGCGGCAGCATCCCGTGCTCAACCTGTTCGGCGCCAGGCAGCTGCGGTTCCTGCAGACTCACCTGGCCGAGGAGCTGCTCGAGCAGGACCGGCCGTGTCCCAGCCTGCTTCACCTACTGCGGTTCGCCGTCCCCAATGCTACAGCCGAAGAGGCAGTCACGACCCTGCAGGCAGTGCTGGGAGCTTCCACTGACTCAGCGATCGAGTCTCCCTGTGCGTCTCCATGCGAATCGGCTCCGTCTTATGCAGCCGGCGTGGCCGAGGTCCTGACGCCTGTGTGGCGGCGCTTCCTGGACGGCACCGGCGGGCAGCTCGCGAGCTTCCGGTCGCTGAGTTTCAGTCAGCTGGCGCAGTTCCTGAATAACTTGGAGGCTCCTCGAATGTCGCCTTCGCTGGCTCCGACGCCGCTGTCGATGCTGCCTCTGCCCGGGCTGACTGCCGTGTCGATGCCGGAGGGCCAGCAGCTGCTCACCTGCTTGGACGCATTTCGCCTGGCCTTCAACCGACTGCCGCTGCCCGCTGAGGTTCTCTGCTGCAGCCGCACAACTGAGCGAGAGGAGCTGCGTCTCTTTCTCGACCGGGCGCTGAGCCCTTCGGCTGCTGGCCGCCCCGACCGTCTGTTCGTGTTGCTATGGGCGGAACGGCTGCCCTATGAGCTCAGCTGCTACGCTGAGTCGCATCTCACGCAGTTGCTCAACCAGTTCAGTTCGGGCGCCTCCTCTTCCAGCCGACTGCTGGCTGTGCTCACGGAAGCCGGACGCCGCTCCGGCGGGCCTCTGTGCGCCGCCCTCGGCCATTTCGTACAAGACGCTGTCCGCGTGCCTTCGGAGCGGGAGGTTGTGGCGTGGGCGTGCGGCCAGCTCGGAGGCGCTGAGTCGGCGGCGCAGGTTACGCTGGTGACGTCGGCGAGGCCCGGCATGGGCAAGTCGCTGCGCTGCCAGCGCCTGGCCGGGCCGGCCAAGCCGCGGATTTTTTCCTGGCATGCCGCCACGTTTGAGCCGAACCGGCTGTACGAATTTCTGTGCTCAGCGGACGCGACCGACAGCGAAGCGGCAGTGACGCGCAGGGTGTTTCACCTGGACATCGCCAGGGAGGTTCGCGAAGACCTGGACGAGGCGCTGGCTCAATTGCTGCTTCTCGGTGCCCTGCGGAGCTCCAAGGGCTTCGTCTGGCGGCGGTCGCCCCGCGACGTCTTTCTGCTGGAGCACTCGCCGCTGCGGCTCGGCGCGCTGCAGACCATCCGCTTCCTGCCCACCGTCCGCTGCGTCACGCCGGCGGAAACCCTCGGCCGCATGCGCGCCGGAGCCGCGTCCGGGTCCGATGGCTGCTTCTGGGACGAGCTGAGCCTCGCCGATGACTGGATTCAGCGGCCGGCGCGCCACCTTCTGCGACAGGTGAACGCTGCTCCCGTCACAGCTGTGGCGGCCCTAGAAACGCTGAGTGACAACTGCGGCCTCCGCGACCCCAGCTGGCTGGAGCTGGCCACCTTCTGCCGCTTCCTCGATCGCCAGCTGCGCGACTTCGAGGAGTCAGACTTCTGCAGCGCCGCGGCCCAGGAGGACCTGCCGGGCTTTCGCCAGTTCGTGGTGGACTCGATGCTGCTCATGGCGAAGGACTTCGCCACCCGGTCGCTGCGCATTGCCGACGAGAGCGCCAGCGCGGGCACCGGCCGGGCTGCACAGGAGGAGGACGCCGGGCCGGAGCGGATCGAGCAGTTCGCCCTGCGCCGCCACTGGGAGGACGAGGACCACCCCTACCTGTTCTTTAACCACGACTGCACCTTCTCCTTTGTTGGCTTCTCCGTGGACGCGGCCGGCAACCTGATCGGCGTGGCCACCGGGCAGGTGCTGCGCCGCGGTGTCATGACCCAGGCCCTGGTGCAGGCCCTTGTGCGAAACCGCGCGCCTCTCAGCGACAACTTCGAGAACCGCAGCCGGACGGACAAGCTCGACTGTCTGCGCCGCATTCTCGGCTCCGAAAACACGGCCGATCCCGACCCATCCTACGAGCTGACAGCGGACAACGCGCGCAAGATGCTGGCGGTGTACATGCGCTTCCGCTGCAACCTGCCGGTGGTTGTCATGGGCGAGACCGGCTGCGGCAAGACTCGCCTGGTCCGCTTCCTGGCCCGGCTGATGCTGCCGCAGAGCGCTGAAGGCGTGGACAACATGCTGGTGCTGAAGGTGCACGGAGGCACCACAGAGCGGGCCATCGAAGACGCCGTCCGTCGGGCGGAGAGGCTCGCCCGCAAGAACAGCCGCTTGGTGCCGGGCCTGTTCACGATTCTGTTCTTCGACGAGGTAAACAGCACCAATGCTGTCGGCCTGATCAAGGAGGTCATGTGCGACCGCCGCCTGCACGGCCACCCGGTGGACCCCGACGGCTGCCTGCGCTTCGTGGCGGCCTGCAACCCCTACAGGCGGCACACGGACGAGATGATCGACCGGCTGGAGAGCAGCGGGCTTGGCTACCGGGTGCGCAAGGAGGAAACTGCCGACCGCTTCGGCGACCTACCGATGCGCCACCTGGTTTACCGGGTGCGGCCAATGCCGCTCAGCCTGGTCAGTCTGCTGTGGGACTTTGGCAGCCTGTCCAGCGAGGCCGAGAGCCAGTACGCCCTGCGGATGCTCAAGTCCGGCCTGCCCACCGAGGCGCGGACGCACGCTGACGCCGTGGCCGACGCCGTCTGCGAGTCGCAGCGATTCATGCGCGGCTTCAGCGACGAGAGCCGCTTCGTGTCGCTGCGGGAAGTCGACAAGGCGCTGCGGGTGATGAACTGGGCGTTCGGCTACCGCAGACTCCATGCAGCTCACAGAGAGCCTGCCGTCAATAAGATTACCTGCGCGCTCATTGTTGCCATGTCCGTCTGCTACCTGAGCCGCCTCAGCGCTGCCTTCAAGGATGATTATATAAAGCTACTCGCGAAGCTGCTGCGGCGCCACAGCTGCTTTGACAACCTTCGCCCCTTGCAGATCGAAGAGCTGCTGAAACGGTGCCAGGAGGTGTTTATCAGCAACGAGGTGCCCCTGCCGCCGGGCATCTCCAAGAACGGCGCTCTGCGCGAGAACGTGTTCATGATGGTGGTGTGCATCAGCCTGCGCCTGCCGCTGTTCCTGGTGGGCAAGCCGGGCAGCTCCAAATCCCTTGCCAAGACCATCGTGCGCAGCCGCATGCTGGGCCGCAACTCCGCCTCCGAGGCCTACAAGGAGCTGCCGAACACCCACATGCTGGCCTTCCAGTGCTCGCCCTGGTCCACCTCGGACGGCATCATCCAGACCTTCCAGCAGTGCGCCATGCTGCAGAGAGGCAAACCGCAGGACGAGTTTGTCGCCGTCGTGGTGCTGGAGGAGGTCGGCCTCGCTGAGGACAGCCCGGACATGCCGTTAAAGAGCCTGCACCCGCTGCTGGAGGACGGCTGCATCGAGGAGGCGGGGCCAGCCGACGAGGACAGCGAGGAGTCGCTGCCGCCCGAGTGCCGCAAGGTAGCGTTCGTCGGTATCTCCAACTGGGCGCTGGACCCGGCGAAGATGAACCGCGGCCTCTACGTGCAGCGGGACGTGCCGGATCGCGAAGAGCTGGTGGCCACCGCCAGGGGCATCTGCAGCGACGGCAATTCGGAGGACTGGGATCGCCTGGCCGAGTTCTACCTCGGGGTGAGCAGGCCGGTTGCTCATCAGGGCGAAGAGAGCGGCTTGGCGAGCTGTTGTCCCATCCTGATGTCAGCTCCCCTGACAGATGATCCCATCCTGATGTCAGCTCCCCTGACAGATGATCCCATCCTGATGTCAGCTCCCCTGACAGATGATCCCATCCTGATGTCAGCTCCCCTGACAGATGATCCCATCCTGATGTCAGCTCCCCTGACAGATGATCCCATCCTGATGTTTGTTCCCCTGACAGATGGTCCCATCCTGATGTTAGCTCCCCTGACAGTCAAGTCAGTCAGTCAGTCAGTCAGTCAGTCAGTCAGTCAGTCAGTCAGTCAGTCAGTCAGTCAGTCAGTCAGTCAGTCAGTCAGTCAGTCAGTCAGTCAGTCAGTCAGTCAGTCAGTCAGTCAGTCAGTCAGTCAGTCAGTCAGTCACCCACTCAAGTCAGTCAGTCAGTCAGTCAGTCAGTCACCCACTCAAGTCAGTCAGTCAGTCAGTCAGTCAGTCACCCACTCAAGTCAGTCAGTCAGTCAGTCAGTCAGTCTCGCCCACCCCTTGTCCCCCCAGATCCACGAGACCGCCATTCATCGAGTTGGCCGCGAGTTCTTCGGCCTGCGCGACTTCTTCAGCCTGGTGAAGGACTTGCGCCGTTCTGTAGCCGCCCCAGACGCCGCCGACGAGGCCGCCGTCACTCTGCGCTGCGCCGCAAAGAACTTCGGCGGCCTGGAGGAGGTGGACCCGGTGAAGGAGTTCCTCCGTCCGACTGGCGGCCAGCCTGCCGACGCGCACAGAGGCCTGGCGAAGCTCGTGCTGGACGCGGCGCTGGAGACGCGCGACCCCGAGGAGCGCTACCTGTTGTTGGTCACGCAGAACCTGGCCGGCTTCAAGGCGCTGCTGCGCCGGCCTGGTGGCCGTCAGTCCACCGTCATCTTCGGCAGCAGCTTCCCGCACGACCAGCTGTACACCAAGGTGTGCCGCGACATCAACAAGATCAAGCTGGCCATGGAGCGGGGCGAGACCGTTGTGCTCATGAATATGGATTCGCTGTACGAGTCTCTGTACGATGTGCTCAACCAGTACTATGAGACCTGCGGCGGGCAGCGCTACGTCGACCTGGGACTGGGGACTCACAGGTGAGCTCAGCTATCTAAATGTTTGCACTTGCGGCGTTTCTGAGTCTGTAGCTTCAACTGCTGAGCTGGGACCCCACCTGAATCGATGCTCGAAGGGTAAATCGTGCAATTATCACTGTTCCTCATTGTGCCCCGCCAGGCTGAAGTGCAAAATCCACGAGAACTTCCGCATCGTGGTGGTGGCAGACCGCGACACCGTGATGGACCGGTTCCCCATCCCGCTCATCAACCGCATGGAGAAGCACCGCCTGTGCCTGGACTCCCTGCTCAATTCAAAGCAGAAACAACTCTGCGAGGCCATTGTCAGCTGTCTGAAGGCTGAGCTGCTTCAGGGCCAAGCAACCCTGTCTGATGTTCTCATCGGTTACCATGACGACAGCGTGGCCGCCCTGCTGCTTGAGCTGTGGCCTCAGCAGTCAGCTGACGCAAGCGGCATCTGTGAGACCGTCATTGACGAGGCGAAACTGCGGCTGCGAGTCGTTCAGCGGCTGATGCTGACCGCCAGCCCCGACTGCTACTTCAGGCTGGCCCAGGACTCGCCTCTGCTGGTGAGCTGAGCTGCAACTGCTCGGGTTCTCAAACCACCTCATCTTCACCTCACCTCATCTTCACCTCACATCATCTTCACCGCACCTCATCTTCACCCCACATCATCTTCACCGCACCTCATCTTCACCCCACATCATCTTCACGCCACCTCATCTTCACCCCACATCATCTTCACGCCACCTCATCTTCACCCCACCTCATCTTACCCTTCACCACACCTCATCTTCACCCTACCTCATCTTCACCACACCTCATCTTCACCACACCTCATCTTCACCACACCTCATCGTCACCCTTCACCCCACATCATCTTCACCCCTCCTCATCTTCACCACACCTCATCGTCACCCCTCCTCATCTTCACCAAACCTCATCGTCACCCTTCACTCCACATCATCTTCACTCCACATCATCTTCACCCCACATCATCTTCACCCCACCTCCTCTTCACCCCACCTCCTCTTCACCCCACCTCCTCTTCACTCCATCTCATCTTCACCCGCCTCATCATCAATTTGCACGGTGGCTTTCTCCTTGATTCCGCAATTCACGGCTTGAGAAATTTCGCTTCTCTCTTAATTCTAGGAAACCGCCATCGACCCTGAGAGCGCCGCCTTCCGTCCCGGTCAGCGCCTGGCTCAGCGCCTTCGCTCCGCGCTCCGGGCCTGGCCGCGCCACCGCCTGCTGCAGGTGACGTCATTCGATCAGCTGATGTCGGAGGCCGAGTCGCAGCAGCTGGCCGCCGACTGCCCGGAACTGGGCGGCCTCATCAGCGTCAACCTCAGCAGCTTCGAGACCGAGGGCCAGTTCTCCGACTTCCTCAGGGCCTTCGTTGGTGGGGCCCGGGCCGAGCGGACGCTGCTGCTGCAGCTGGACGCCGCCCACGCCGCCGCCTCCGCCGGGCTGGTGGCCTCGGCGAAGCACTGCATCGAGGGCGTTGCGCTGCCCGCCAGCGGCGTTGCCGGAGCTGCAGAGCCGCTGCATTCCGGGGACCGGCGCGTGCTGCTCTGCCTGCGGCTGCACCGGTCGCGCGCCAACCCGTTCCGCGGCTTCGAGTCCGGCGCCTGGCTGTCGATGCACGTCGACTCGTCGGCGGCCACGGCGGCGCTGCATGTGCAGGGCCTGGCGCCGGCGCCCGTGTCCGCCATCGCTAAGCGGCTGGCGAGCGGTTTGTGGCTGCTGACTGATTGATGGGGAGGGTTGAAGCGGACGATAGAGACAGGGGTTTAGAGACGGATATTTAGAAACGGAGAGACGGAGGGTTTAAGACAGAGGTTTAAAGATGGAGGGTTTAAGACAGAGGTTTAAAGATGGAGGGTTTAAGACAGAGGTTTAAAGATGGAGGGTTTAAGACAGAGGTTTAAAGATGGAGGGTTTAAGACAGAGGTTTAAAGATGGAGGGTTTAAGACAGAGGTTTAAAGATGGAGGGTTTAAGACAGAGGTTTAAAGATGGAGGGTTTAAGACAGAGGTTTAAAGATGGAGGGTTTAGGACAGAGGTTTAAAGATGGAGGGTTTAGGACCGAGATTTAGAGACGGACTCGGAGGGTAAAGACGGAGGGTTTAGACGGAGAGTAGAGATGGAGGGTAGAGATGGAGGGTAGAGATGGAGGGTAGAGATAAAATGTAGAGACAGGTTTAGAGATGGAGGTTTAAAGAAGGGAGCTGGGATGGTGGTCTTGACGGGAAAGATGGAAAGGAGGCGGGATAGACACGCGGAGTCGGTAGTCTCTATGCAGGACCATAGAGAGCAGACACAAGAAGGCCATTTTGAGAACCTTCGCAAGATTCCCAAAGTCTTCTCTCAACTGATATTCAAGGCCAAGCAACCGCTGACCTGCCCGTGACCTTTGACCTCGGCCACCTGGTGCACGCGAGCGTTTTCGCTGCCCTGGCCCAACTTGGCGGGGCCGGCAGCTCCGCCGCGGTTGACCGCTGCAGCCAGCGGTTCAGCATCTTCGTTGGCGCCTTCCACGAAGGTGAGAGCTGGTCTCTGAGCCACTGCTGTCGTCACTGATCCCCCAGTGCCACTCAGTAACCCCCCGACACTCCAACCTGCCACCCGCAGACCCCGACTTCCGAGCCCTGGTGCTGAAGTTCCTGTGGCGCGGCCTGGCCTTCGTGGAGGAGAGCTGCAGCTACCTTGCCTATGACGACTGCAGCCTCTGGCTGCGGCACGAGGCCGCCCGTCTGGAGTCCGTGCTCGAGTCCGGGACCTTTGCGTGAGCTGCCGGATTCTGTTTGGCCTTCTGTGTCTCGGTTCCCCCTTCCTCTACCTCTAGCTCCTCCCTGCCATCTCTCACATCCTCCTCTCTCACTCCCTATCCCCCTCCACTCTCCCACCATCCCCTCTCCCACCCTCCTCTCTCCCACCCTCCTCTCTCCCACCCTCCTCTCTCCCACCCTCCTCTCTCCCACTCTCTACTCTCCCACCCTCCTCTCTCCCATCCTCTCTCCCACCCTCCTCTCTCCCACCCTCCTCTCTCCCACCCTCCTCTCTCTACCCTCCTCTCTCCCACCCTCCTCTCTCCCACCCTCCTCTCTTCCACCCTCCTCTCTTCCATCTCCACCCTCCACTTCCACTGTTCTCTCATTTCCCCTGGCCTCTGGCTGCTTTCCGAAGGTCCGAAGATCGAACCTACAATCTCATTTCCCTCCCCGGCTCGACTTTCCAGCGAGAGCGCCTGGCGCGTCCTTTGCCGCAAGGCCACGCCCGTGCTGGCCGCATTCCTTAGCCTCGCCGACCGGCACCACGGCCTGGACGCCCTCAGCTCCGGCCCCGGCTGGCGGCGAAACCTGTGGCTCCGCCTGGCGCGCCTCTTGCTGACCCCCGCCGAAGGCTTCTCCGCATCCACTGCCGCCTGCGAGGCGCTGACCCGCTTCGCCCAGCCCAACGCCGGCTCCGTCGCCGCAGCCGCTGACGAGCCGGCTTGCCAGCTGCCTTTCGCTGCTGAGGTGGTCAGCTCGCTGCGCAAACTGCGGCAGGCACTGGCCGACGCAAACCTGGGCTACAGCGGAGGCTGGCCCAGCCAGCTGATGTCTGAGTTCCCGGGCACCCCCATAGGTGCCGCTCTGGACGACTGCGGCGGCTCCGGCGACGTTGCGGCCGTCCTGGCCGGCGACCTGCTGCTGCTGTCCCGGGCGTCGATTCTAAACGGTGACGCCGGCGCTGACGTCCACCGCCTCGTTGCAGACCTGCTGGAGCGGCAGGCGCGGACCGATGCCACCGCCGACGCCTCATCGGAGTCTGAGCAGCCCGCCCGGCTCGCCGCGGCCGTCTGGGCCGCCAGTGTTGAGTGGCGCGACTGCCTGCGCCTGTCCGCAGCGCTGATGGCTCGGGCCGACGGCCTGGCGGCCTCCCTGACCGAAGCTGCCGACGGAGTTCGGCGATGCGCCGATCTGCCGCTGGTGAGTTGGCGACCTCGCCTTGCCCCCCCCCCCCTGACCCCTCGGAGTTGAAGCTCCGCCTGCGCGGCCATCTCAGGAGCAGCCCAAATCCAAAGTCACACGACTAACGATGAGAGAGTCAGAGCCGCTGTGCACCTCTGTGAGAGTTCGGGCTCAAAGCTGAGCAGCCAGGATTGCACACTCCACCCCCCCGCAGGCCGCGCTCGAGCACTTCCAGCTGGGCTTCAGCCGGGCCGGCATGGTGGCTGCCCTCACCAATCCCGGCCACCGCTCCGCTTGGTGTCGCCAAGTTCGCGACTGCGGCCCCGCCGTCGAGAACCTTCTGGCAAAAGTCGTCCAGTTGGCGCAGGAGGCGGCGGCGGAGGCCCGGGCGGCCTGGCAGCGGGTCCAGTGCGTGCAGCTGTTTCTGGACACCGTGTCGCTGCCGTTCGATGCCGAGTCCAGCGTCCCGGAGGGCCTCATCCAGCCAGTGCGCCTGTGGAATGTGAGTAGCATGAGCTGCTTCCTTGCTTGCTGCGTCTCAATTTCACCCTCAGCATCCGCCTGCCAACCGATGAATTCCAGAGCTTCCTTGCCAACCCGCACGCCAGCTTCAAGACCGTGACTGCCATTCGCCTTATTGAGGCCTTTCTCACTCAGACAGATGCCGACATTGCCAGGTAAGTCTCTGCATCCTGTGCACTCAGCTCACTGCATCCTGTGCACTCAGCTCACTGCATCCTGTGCACTCAGCTCACTGCATCCTGTGCACTCAGCTCACTGCATCCTGTGCACTCAGCTCACTGCATCCTGTGCACTCAGCTCACTGCATCCTGTGCACTCAGCTCACTGCATCCTGTGTGTGCACTCAGCTCACTGCATCCTGTGCACTCAGCTCACTGCATCCTGTGTGTGCACTCAGCTCACTGCATCCTGTGCACTCAGCTCACTGCATCCTGTGCACTCAGCTCACTGCATCCTGTGTGTGCACTCAGCTCACTGCATCCTGTGCACTCAGCTCACTGCATCCTGTGCACTCAGCTCACTGCATCCTGTGTGTGCACTCAGCTCACTGCATCCTGTGTGTGCACTCAGCTCACTGCATCCTGTGTGTGCACTCAGCTCACTGCATCCTGTGCACTCAGCTCACTGCATCCTGTGCACTCAGCTCACTGCATCCTGTGCACTCAGGTCCCCAGCCTCCGATCCTCATCCCCATCAATCCCGCAGCTCACTGACCTGCTGCGTATGCGACGAATCAGACGAAGGCGACGAAGGCAGCCCGGCGCACCTGCTGCTGGCCTGCGGCCACCGACTCTGCCGCGACTGCAGCGGCCTGCCTGATGAGTCCGAGTCGGATGAAGACGTCGAATTAGCCGATGATGAGCAGGCGGCGGAGCAGGATGGCAGGAACAGCGATGAGGCTGAGGATGCTGAGGAGCCGGACGGCAGCCCGGCCGGTGCATCTGCCCGCCTCCGCTGCCCGGTGTGCCAGGAGTCCGGGGTGGCGGCGGCCGCGCCAGCCGGCGCGAGCTTCGGGGTTCGGGCGGAGTTCCGGGCCCGCTGCAACACCTTCATGATGGAGACGGTCGGCCGGCTGACCTTCGGCGGCGGGCCGGAGCCGCCCAGCCCGGAGCTGTGCCGCCACCTGGTGGCCTACGTGACCGCCTGCGACGCCGGCGGCCCCAGCGAGACCAAGGAGTTCGCCTTCTTCACGCAGAACAGGGACCCGTCGCCCGTGTTCAGGTAGGCCCGGGCGCTGAGTGGAGCTCGCATCTTCATCTTGAACGTGACGCGTTTTTGTTTGATCAGACATTGCGTGTCTCCCCATCATACCAAAAAAGAATTCCCGAAATCCCCCAAAATGCCCTCCGCACAATGCCCAGAATGCCCCACAATCCCTGGAAAACCCCATAACCCCAAAAAAGACCCATAACCCCCAAAATGCCCCATAACCCTAAGATTCCCCATAATCCTCAAAATGCTCTACAAGTATAAATAATCCCGAAAATGCCCACAATCCCCGAAATGCCCCACAATCCCCGAAATGCCCCACAATCCCCAAAATGCCCCACAATCCCCAAAATGCCCCACAATCCCTGAAATGCCCCACAATCCCCGAAATGCCCCACAATCCCCAAAATGCCCCACAATCCCTGAAATGCCCCACAATCCCTATATCGAACGCGAACCCCGTCTACGTGCTTTTGAAGTGAGACTGTGGAGTCCAGTTTTCCAGATTTTGCTCGGGGTGCTCACTGGCTACTGCCGTCCCCCCTTCAGGTCCTTCATCCTGCAGCAGCTGCTGCGCTACAGCAGAGACTCGGTGCAGCAGCAGCTCACCGAGCACCTGGCCAGCGCCCGCGACATCCTCGGCCAGGCGGCCGCCGTGGATCTCGCGCGCATCGTTTGCCACTGCCTGGAGGACCTCCGCATGGCCAAGCTGGCCAATCAGGTGCGGCCGGATCTGCGGCTCAAACTGGCGCTGTCCCACCTGCAGACCGGCCTGGCGGACCAGCCGCAGCCCGACTGCCTTGACGGCCTGAGCTCGCTGGCCACCGGCCGGGCCGCCCTGACTGCTCTGGCCGACGCCCTGGCCGAGGATGAGCAGCGGCTGGCCGGGGAGAGGCTGGACCGCCCGGCAACCGTTGCCAGGAGCCACTTGAAATCCTGCCGGCCGGCCCGGGTTTTCCTGCTGCGGAGCCTGGCGAGTCGGCTGGGCGGCGGCGGAGCCGTCCGGCTGCTGCGGCAGCACCGTTGGCTTGCCGAGGTTTTCGGCGATGAACTTGGAGGAGGCGCCGCTGGCCAGGACAACCGCGGCGGGGCCAGCCAGCCGGAGCTGCTGCTGTGCCACTCGGAGGAGTTCCGGACAGCCCGGAAGGCGGTCTGGCAGCTGGTGCTGGGCATGGGGAACCAGGTGAGCTGGTGCTGGGCATGGGGAACCAGGTGAGCTGGTGCTGGGCATGGGGAACCAGGTGAGCTGGTGCTTAGGATATAGAAGCCAGCAGGTGAGCTGGTGCTTATCAGGTAGCTGGTTCTTGGGAAATAGAAGCCAGCAGGTGAGCTGGTGCTTGGGAAATAGCAGCCAGCAGGTGATCTGGTGCTTGGGAAATAGAAGCCAGCAGGTGAGCTGGTGCTTGGGAAATAGCAGCCAGCAGGTGATCTGGTGATTGGGAAATGGAAGCCAGCAGGTGAGCTGGTGATTGGGAAATAGAAGCCAGCAGGTGATCTGGTGATTGGGAAATGGAAGCCAGCAAGTGATCTGGTGATTGGGAAATTGAAGCCAGCAGGTGATCTAGTGATTGGGAAATGGAAGCCAGCAGGTGATCTGGTGATTGGGAAATGGAAGCCAGCAGGTGATCTGGTGATTGGGAAATGGAAGCCAGCAGGTGATCTGGTGATTGGGAATAAAAGCCAGCAGGTGATCTGGTGATTGGGAAATAGAAGCCAGCAGGTGAGCTGGTGATTGGGAAATAGAAGCCAGCAGGTAAGCTGGTGCTTATCAGGTAGCTGGTGTTTGGGAACTAGAAGCCAGCTGATAAGCTGGTGCTGGGCATTGAAAGCCAGCAGGTATGGGCAGCAACTTTCCGCACGCATTTCAGCGGCTCAGCTGCGATCAGCGCATGCAGAGTCTGGCAGCTGCATCGGTTGTCCACCAGCTGCAGGCCATGGAGCCGCGGCCCGCCAGTCTGGAAGACGTGGAGCCGCAGATTTTTGTGTCGCAGCTGCTGCCGGAAGCTCTGAGCTCTCAGGTGAGTTGAGTAAAGCCTTCAGACAGTCTTTGACTTGCTGAATTAGAATTCTCCAACAATCTTGCACTGTCAAACCCTCCATCAATGATGAAGCTCGGCCGCCAGCTGCTGGAGCTGCTGGAGCTGCAGGTGCCCGGCCAGCGTCCGGAAGTTCAGCACCAGCTGCGCTCGCTGCTGCTGCACGCCGCGTACCTGGCAGCTGTCGCCCAGCCCGGACGGTCCAGCCTCCTGGACTTCTTTCAGCAACTTCCCACTAAGGCGAGCGGCTGGTTCCTGCCCGGCATGCCGCACGACCTGATGTTCGAGGCTGTGCAGGCCATTCGGGCGCGTCCGGCTGAGGGCGAGAACCCCACGCTTTGGAATCCCACGCTTTACCGTGAGTTCTGTGCGGTGCAGCTCATGTGCGATCAAAGCTCTGTAATTTAACAAACTAACGAAACCCGCCTCCCATACCTGGATTCGCAGTGTGCCCAAGCGGACATCCGTATATCATCACTGAGGTGAGCTCTCGGTGGGGGGAGGGGCAGCAATGACTCACCCGGTTTGGTTCTGTGAACTGAAGTCGACCGGGACTTGTGCAATGCTTGCTCATGAGGGCCCGCTCTCAAGGCGCAGTGTGTGTTGCTCATGAGGACCAGCCATCAAGCCGCAGTGTGTGTGTGTCTTTGTCTTGCTCATGAGGGCCAGTCCTCAAGGCGCAGTGTGTGAGTGTGTCTTGCTCATGAGGGCCAGTCCTCAAGGCGCAGTGTGTCTTTGTCTTGCTCATGAGGGCCAGTCCTCAAGGCGCAGTGTGTCTTTGTCTTGCTCATGAGGGCCAGTCCTCAAGGCGCAGAGTGTGAGTGTGTCTTGCTCATGAGGCTCATGTGTCTTGCTCCAATTGCTCACCCTCTCCGCACACCCCAGTGCGGTCGCCCTTGGACTCGGGGCCGCTGTAACGTGTGCCAGCGGCAAATCGGTGGCGCCGGGCACGATGCAGACCCGGACAACCAGGTGCAGCTGGACAGGCCTGACCAGAGCCAGCGCGGCTTCCTTGAAGATCCCAGCGACAGAGGCGGGTGGCGCAGCTTGCCTGCCGGCTGTGTGGCGGCTTTGAGGCTCCTGCAGGTGAGCCGCTGGCGCACCAATCTGACTGGTTTCACTGCTGACCGAATTCGACCTCCTGACCCAACTCAACCCTAGCCCGATCCAACTCTGACCCAACTCAACCCTGAACCAACTCAACCCTGACCCATTTCAACCCTGACCCAAATCAACCCTGACCCAACTCAACCCTGACCCAACTCAACACTGACCCAACTCAACACTGACCCAAATCAACCCTGACCCAACTCAACCCTGACCCAACTCAACACTGACCCAACTCAACCCTGACCCAATTCAACTCTGACCCAACTCAACACTGACCCAACTCAACCCTAGCCCGATCCAACTCTGACCCAACTCAACCCTGAACCAACTCAACCCTGACCCAATTCAACTCTGACACAACTCAACCCTGACCCAATTCAACCCTGACCCAAATCAACCCTGACCCAACTCAACCCTGACCCAACTCAACACTGACCCAAATCAACCCTGACCCAATCCAACCCTGACCACTCGCCACTCGCCGCAGGGTCTGTTCCTGTTTTCTTCGACTGCCTATCGCGGCTCGTCCAATCCGGAGCAGCTCGGCAGGGACCTGGTGCGCCTGGCCAGGCAGCTTGGCCGCAGCACGGAGGCGGCCAGCCAGCTGGTGCACATCCTGCTGGCCCGCCTGGCCGCCCACACTGACGGCGGCGACAACTGGCGGGATCTTGGCGAACAGGCAGGCAGGCAGCGGTTGGAGCAGCGGCTGATGAGCTCCCATGTGATGATGCAGGTGAGCAGCTGGTGTAATGATGCAGGTGAGCAGCTGGTGTAATGATGCAGGTGAGCAGCTGGTAACGATGCAGGTGAACAGCTGGTTTGATGATGCAGGTGAGCAGCTGGTGTAATGATGCAGGTGAGCAGCTGGTAACGATGCAGGTGAGCAGCTGGTTTGATGATGCAGGTGAGCAGCTGGTGTGATGATGCAGGTGATCAGCTGGTGAGATGATGTAGATGAGCAGCTGGTGTGATGATGCAGATGAGCAGCTGGTGTGATGATGCAGGTGAGCAGCTGGTGTGATGATGCAGATGAGCAGCTGGTGTGATGATGCAGATGAGCAGCTGGTGTGATGATGCAGATGAGCAGCTGGTGTGATGATGCAGATGAGCAGCTGGTGTGATGATGCAGATGAGCAGCTGGTGTGATGATGCAGATGAGCAGCTGGTGTGATGATGCAGGTGCCACCTGGTCTTCAGAGGGGGGCTCCGATGTGATGCAGCCACCGTACCCGTACACTCTCAACGCTCACTTATTCTCCAGGGCCGACTCGAGACCGAGGCTGAGGCGCCGCTGGCTGAGGCCACCCGCCTTCTGGCCGCCGACAGCGTCGGGGTGGTCAACAGCCTGCTGTCCGTTGCTTGCGGGGCCGCTACCGAGGACTCCGGGCTGTGGAGCTGGCGGGAGCCGCTGACCGTGGCGCGGGCGGCCGCCCAGTGTCCCGAAGGCGGGCTGGTGCGGGCGGCTCAGGAGGTGAACCGCGCGCTGCTCCACCTGCCCCGCCTGCCCGACCTCGTGCGACTCTCTGAGCAGCTGGCCGCCGACCCTGACGTGGTCGCCGATGCCGTCAAGATGGATCAGCGGAAGCGGCAGTCTGCTGGCGGCCGGCTCCAGCCGCACCAGCCGCTGTTCCTGACGCGGCTGGCCAAGCAGCAGCGGCCGGAGCTGGCCGATCAAATCGGCCACCTGCAGGCCGCCTGGCGCGACCTCCGCCCGCTGCTGCTGTCTGAGCTGGACGGCCTCGACCCGCGACTGGCGGAGACCCCCGACAGGCAGCTGCCGGCCTGGGCGGCCCTGCCGCGGCCCGGTGGCCTCCTGCAGGGCCTCCTGCGCATCCTGTGCGACGCGCAGAACCGCCTGCTCGAGGCCTGCCAAGACCTCCTGCCGGATTCCGCCGCTGACGCCGCGGTCTTCGCCGTCGATGCCGGGCCGGGAGACGTGGCCGACCTGCAGCTCGAGCGCGACCTGCCGCCGCTCATCCTGCGCTGCCGCTCCTACGCCCTCAGTGGCGGCGCCGGCGGCAGCGTCATCGATGCGAAGCTGGACGTCTCAGCGCTGGAGCGGCTGCTGGCCGACAGTCGCCTGCGCTCGCTGCCCCGCCTGCGCCCCGGCCTGGGCCGCCTCTCCACCTCCGCGACCGGTCCGGGCAGCGGCGGCTCCGTCGGCGCCCTGATGCTCCGGCTGCTGGCCACCCCGGAGGAGGATGCGGCCTCCGACGAGCAGCGGCGTCTGCTTGCCCGCTGGGCCGACCCCGACAGCGGCCACCTGCCGGCAGACCTGCCGTCGCTGACCCGCCTGGCCGAGCAGCAGCTGCCGGCCGCGGCCCGCCTGGCCGCTGCTGGAGGCCGCGAGCCGTTGCGCCGCCAGCTGGAGGCCGCCCTGCCCGCCGACGAGTCGCTGCTTGCCGCCGCCGCCGCCTCCCCGGCTGGGCTGGCGCGCCTTTGGCTGGCGGCGGACCTACGCCGCTGGGTCGGCTTGGCTGATGAGGGCCTGCGCCCGTTCGACGAGTTCCCGGGCGCCCCGGCTGCCGCTGTCGCCGAAGACTCGGCCGCCGCGCCGGCGCTGAAGCTCGGCGAGGCGTTCAAGCAGCGTCGGCAGCCGCTGATGCGGGCGCTGCACCAGCTGGTGGCGCTGTGGCTGTCCGCTGGCGACTCCGAGTCCCAGCTGCTTGACCTGCCGCTTGCTGAGGTCGCCGACTATCTGGAGCCGCCGCCGCCCCAGCCGCTGAAGGAGGCCATCGGCGTGCTGGGCGAGGCCTTCGCCAACCGCCCGGATCTGCTGTGCAGGCAGGCCGGCCTGGTGTGGCAGGCGCTGTGCCTGGAGGTCTGGGCCTGAGCTGCTCGCTAATTGAACTGGGTTTCTGTTCTACCGAAGACTGTGGATTTTTTGTACTGATTCTGGCGCACCCGGATCTCCGTGGGGAAGGCGGACTGTTGAACTAATATTTCATAGCGCCATCGTTTTCATTCCCCAAGCCCGCCTCTGCCGAAACTAAAAATGGTAGGAAAAATTTCCCTAAAAATATACCGCTGATGAGCATTGCTCAGCATTTGGCGCCCCCAACAGTTCGTGACAGCTGGACTGTGTGTCCACGCGCACTTGTCGGGGCAGCTGATAGCCGGTTCTTACAGTTCTCATAGCAAATGCTGGGAATAGTGCTAGCAAATCCTATAGGCAGGACGCCAGACTTCAGACTTACTTCAGTTCGTGCAGAGTCGGCCCGGGATGCCGCTGGTTTGCTAAGTTGATTGCATGCACATTTATACGGCTTTTGATCTGATCTGCTTTCAAACATTTTAATATATTTTTTTTTGAAAAAATTGTCTGATTAAAAACTTTGCGTAAGCCCGCCCGTTAGCGATGCGCTTTCATACAAAACTCTAACACACAAGCTTTACATTTTCTTAACTTGCCTACAATACAGTAGCTTTGTTGATTGGCTCTTTTACATTATCACTTACGATTACATTGATTGCGGCCATCTGTTCTGCTGACTTGGTTATTTGACTTTAACTAAGCCTGGGCAGTTTTGCACTTTAGCTTTTTAAGCTGCATGCTGTACCAACTAAAGCAATGGCAAAGAAATGCTGCGGCATCCAGGCATATCAGGTGAGTAACCAGTATTGAAATGGGTTAAGATTTAAAAAAATTAACTAATGTAAGTAAGTTTCAATCGACCCTTAAACTTAGGAGTTGAGGAATGGAGTTCTGCAGTCCCAGCTGTATAGAAACGCCCATTCCTAACAGTATAATCTACGGACCCCCAGGAGCAGCTCAGCAGTAAACGCGCCTTACATGTTACATGTAGCCCCTTGTTCGTATGCGACCACATTCATTTGGGCTTTTGTACGAAATAGGACAGGAGGTGTCGTTTGAGTGTACATGCATGTAGATTAGAAAGTCAAATGGTATACGTAAACCATGTGTGATTGCGCCCATGCATATATCATGTATCCATGCGCACTTGTCGGGAGCCAGCTAGCCGAATGGAGCTTGCGGAATTGCATCAGCACTATACTGCATTGTGGGACGTTATTCATGAAGTGCATGCGGTTTTCCTCCTGAGAATATTTATTTATGTGCGAAATCCACTCCTACGAGTATAATGCTTATAATCAACTTATAGGTCGCGCGTAGTTGCATGCTCACCATGAACGAACGCAATGTACATGTACATAACACGTACACGATCCTGACTTTTATAAGCGGATCCTTAGACTCCTTCAAGACTCATGTACCTGAACTTGACTATACCTTGATGGCATACATAGCCACATTTAGTGTTAAAATTTAGGAATTTTTGCGCTTGACTCTTCAGACTTTCTACTACGCTCGTAGTTTCGTATGTGACGGGGGACTTGTGGAAAACTTCAGTTTTACTATCATTTTTACTATCAGTAGACTACTACGTAAGTTGTATCATATTTTGTATGAATTCTGTGTACGAGTACATTCATTGAATCGGCTTTTATATGTCGGCAAGTGATGAATTTTTAACAAATCAATAGTTTGCCCAGCGCCCATCGTAACTCTCAGCCAATTACAATTCGCTGTATCATCTATCGTTTTATATTACTATTCGTTTTTCGTCGCTACTCAAAAAAATAAAAAAAAACTTGGCCAACTAAGCAAGCAAAATATATCAATTCAATTGAATATTGGACTGCGCTATACTTGCATTTTTCTTCGGTCTTGTTCGGTCTTGTTCTGCCAAGGACTGCCAGATTAAATTCGTCACACGTAGCACGGGACCCATTTACGAATTTACGAAATTTTGAACATTTTAAGGTAAAACAAAGCTATGTTTAGTTTTCGACTAATTCTTGAGAGTCTTATAAAAATGGTATCGTAATTTTTAGCTATAAAATAAATAAAAACAATCAAAAGAATTTTTTGTTTACGACGCAAAGTTTCTATAAAAATTTAAATACATTTTTTCACGATTTTCTTTAAACGATTTTTCTTTAAAATCTGTTGGTCAAGTCAGTTAACTTGATTGGTACTTATTAGGCTATTATATCGTTAAAAGCTTCAAGGAACGAATCAAGTTTGCACTACTAAAGTAAAACTAGAATAAAATAAACTCCAGGTAAAATGCCACTCTACGGACATCGCTTCTTTATGCAACATGATTTCGAGGCCCCTGTTGATACAGCCAGTACTAAGCTGGGTTCCACAGCTGATGTAAGTTAATTTTACCCTCAACATACTTATAAAGTCTAGCTAACAAAGCTCACTAACAAATTCAAAAAATTAGATTTTTGTTTATAGTAATCTACTAAATTGGTTTGAAATAACTATTAGCTAGGCTAGTTTAATTTAGCTTAAGTGCAGTGTCTCCTAGGCCTAAATACATAATTTATAACTATCATATTTTTCATAGGTCATTTTAAGCTATTTTGGCGATCTTTCGGTTTCCTGCCTTAAAGTATTTTAATGTGATATTATATTAGTTTAATGGCAATTCTAAAATGATTCTAAAATGATCCATCCCGATTCTGAAGCAAATGATTACAATTCTGAAGTGAATGGTTTTGATTGATTTTTGATTTTTGATTTTTTTGATCGATTTGATTGGTTTTTGTTTTGAAGTGAATGGAAGTGAATAAACCCAATCCTAGTGAATGTTCCTGACCATGGAGTGAATTTTCCCTATCCTGAAGTGAATGATCCCAATTCTAAAGCAAATGATTTTGATTTTGATTTTGATTAGCCACTGCTATCTACTATACTGCAACTAACTGACTAGGCATAGGTAATGGCTAGTTCCGGCACCGGAACCTGTTTTCTAATGGCTATGGATCTGGCAGTCTTCTGCCACAGTCAGGAAGATGGTAGATTTCAGGCAAAATTGCGGTGCACACAGAGGATTTTTTGGTGCACACAGTGCAAATGGTGTAGAAGAAAATTTGATATATGCCGTGTGTGCCATAGAACGCACAAAGCGTTTTACCTAGCGCAGTCTATACTCCATAGTCTGGATCATGCTGGACTTACGCCGGAGGAAAAATCCAACATTTTTTGGCACTTATGCCAGACTTACGCCAACCAAAAAAAAGTCCCTCTGACTTACGCCACCCAAAAAAGGTCCCTCACAATTCTTGTGAATAGAATAGAATAGAATAGAAGATTTACAATTAATCGGTGATTCATTAAATTCAGAAGTTGCAACTATTTAAAAATCTCACAAGTTGCAAATTCTGAATCAAGAATCAAAGTAAGCATCTTGAAGCTAAAAAAACTTTTGCTATCCTACAATAGATATTCTGCTATCTCATTCATACGAACTGCAATATTTTAATGAACTTTGTTTTAATTTTGCTCTTTAACATCATAATTAACGCAAATGTGTAATGTTCTATAGTGATACATTTGATCGTGAATGATCTCATTTGTGCCAACATTTATGCCACTTGATTTATGCCATGTACTTACACCAAGCACTTACACCAAGGCACATTTTGGCCTATACTTATGCCAAGCACTTACACCAGCCTCCGATCCCAAACCAGATTTATGCCGGAGATCTCCGGCGCGTAAACGACATGATTCCGGACTATGGTCTATACTGTATTAACTTCTTAGTTCACATGTAAAACATAAAATACAATGACAAAATTGCCTTTTTAAAATTTAAAATGGGCACAAAAAGGTTTTTTAAATTATGGTAACAGTATATGTATACCTAAAAAAATTTATAACAATCATTGTTTTTTTAAACTAAAGCAAAAATTAAAATACGTGTAAAATTATATACCTAAACACATAAATTTTTTGGCGCATGACGCATAGTTAAAATTACAAAGGATTTGTTGCGGCGCACACAGCGCACCTTCCTGACCATGGGTCTTTTGCAGGCAATTATCTACTAATAAAGTCTTTGAACATTAGAAGTATCTTGTTTTGAATTTCATTGTTTTTGTTTTGATCTTATCTTGAACTAAATCCCAATATCAACAACCCGGTAAAAAAGTAAAATGTTTTTGCTATATTATACCTATAATTGCACTACCGAATACCACTGCCAGAATCAGCCGTATCCATAGCCATTAGAAAATGGGTTCTGGTGCTAGAGCTCTAGCCATTGCCCTAGGCCTA
>NIVC01003620.1:0-62500 GCA_002269645.1 Macrostomum lignano
TCTGGATCGACGTCCGGGCTACTCCTGCCCTCACCATCGCTTTCCTGACAGTGCTGGCTGTGGTGAACGCAGAACGCCGGCACCCAGATGACGGGGATGCCCAGGGTGAGCTACGTGAAGGCTATCGACCTGTTCATGATGGCAGCCTCATGTTCGTCATCGCCGCGCTCATGGAATTCGCCGCTGCCAGCTTCCTCACTCGCAGCACGAGAAAGAGCTCGGCGAGCAGCCGTCGCGACGTCGAAGGCGCTCCTGCGCGCACGGCCGGCTGCCGCCTGCGCTGGCAGTCGCGAACGGCCTGGAGGACATGCTGATGTCCGAGGAGCGGACCAGGAAGATGCGCAGCTGGTGCTACAGAAATCCAAGGGTGAATAAGTTGGACTATTGCAGCAGGTTCCTGTTCCCACTGGCTTACCTGGTGTTCCAGGCTGCCTATTGGTCTTATTATCTGCGGGACAGGGACAACTGCGGCCCCAGCTGACTGCTGCTGGTGAGATTCCTGCTTGAATATCAGAGTAGACCGGGTGAGATTCCAGCTTGAATATCAGAGTAGACCGGGTGAGATTCCTGCTTGAATATCAGAGTAGACCGGGTGAGATTCCACCGCTGACAGTCAGAGTAGACCGGGTGAGATTCCAGCTTGAATATCAGAGTAGACTAGGTGAGATTCCAGCCTGAATATCAGAGTAGAGCAGTGAGATCCTGCTTGAATATCAGAGTAGACCAGGTGAGATTCCAGCTTGAATATCAGAGTAGACGGGTGAGATTCCAGCTTGAATATCAGAGTAGACGGGTGAGATTCCAGCTTGAATATCAGAGTAGACGCGGGTGAGATTCCAGCTTGAATATCAGAGTAGACCAGTGAGATTCCAGCCTGACAGTCAGAGTAGACCAGGTGAGATTCCAGCCTGCCAATCAAAATCTAAAGAGTGAATGGCTAAAAACTTGTCAGGAATAACAACAGCCACTATTGTTTCTCATATTGATGACGCTTGAGACATTCAGGTAAAATTAATTGTCCAACTCAATTGAGCTCCATTGTCAGCTGATGCAGCTTTGTGCATAACTTTTTAAAGGCGCCTTGTCAATTGTTCGTTTGCCCTGATCTGAGTTAAGGAGCTTAAAAGTGCACCAATATGTTAACAAATTTATTTGCAACCGTAAAAGTTAAAAGCTCCACATTACGAGTAACATTGAAAAGAATTAAACTTTGCGTTTTTTTCAAATATTACTGCTATGCATATCACCATGTACATGTTCTTGTGACACTTACTACATGCACATAATTCATGCAATAACTTAAACATGTTCGTGCTCTATTTTTGCTGCTTTTGCAATTCAATTTGAGTTTCTACAAGAATTAGTTCTTAAATATTCCAATTCTATGATTTATATTAATTTTATTTTAATTAAAACTTTGCCGTCACAATCAACCTGATTATTTGTGTACACAGTGTACAGCCTTGATGGGAACTGAAAGTTGAGCTTGAACTTTCTTTTACAATGAAATTTGCTACTCATGCAATACATTTTGTTCGTTATATTCAGAAAATACAATACATAATACCTGCCAACAAGATGACCTGCCCGTGAAATCTGCTAATGTAATGGAATCTACCATTAAATCTACCTTAAATCTGCCAGCGAAACACTGGATGCCTAAACCTACCTACAAGCTGATAACAGCCAATCTTTCAAGTTCGCTTCTTTCTCAATTGTGTTAGATCAGCTCAAATATTTACATGTAACGCTTTCTAAACTTGAATAAACTTCTCAAATTTGCTTTATTCCATGAGATTGCACCAGCCGAGGCAACCTACTCAGCAACACGCCACCCCCATATAGCATTCGTCTCTGCATTCTTCTGCACTGCACACTCGCTGCAGTACAGCAGACTTCTATTTGGCTCGGGGCAAAGAGACTGAGTACTCGGACACAAATTTGCTATAAACTAACTTCGGGGTGGGGCGACAGTTTACTCAGTGTAGTCTACGAGTAGAAAACATAAGAGAGCAGAAGACAAACATTGTGATGAGAATTAATAATGGCACAGTTGCTGCCCACCTGTGCCCTGCTTCTCTTTTCTGTACACCTGACAAAATTCTGCTGTTGGCTTTTATTCTTCATAAACATACGAACTGCGAACTTCAAAAAACTGTCTCCTAATTTAGGGGAGAAGTTCTGTGTGCGGGTGCGTGTTATAAATTCCAACAACACATGCGGAATGCACTGGATGCGATCGACTTATTTTTAAAGGCCAGACTTTTTAGGCATCGTCAATTACATGTAACGTCATGTCTAAGACGCTACCAACGAAGCAGTCATCCATGTCGGCGGTGAGGGCGGAGGACCCGCTGTCCACCCTGCTGACCAGGCTGCTGCGCCAGGGCAGCACCGCCGACGCCCTGAAGCTGCTCGACTCCGTGAGAGACGCTGGCGTTCGGCCGCTCGCCTCGCTGACGCTCTGGACTGCGCGATGCGGCTGCCGCGGCCCGGCGCCGTGGTGGCCAGCCTGCTCAGTCAGCTGCTCGAAGCCGACAACCCGGATCAGCAATCGGAAGTCGCCGCCACTGCGTCCGCCGCAGCCCTGAAATTTCTGGCCAACTTGTCGAAGAATTCGACCGCTCTGTACTCGGTGCTCGCCAGGCTGTCCAGCGGGCGGATTGTCGATGCGTTCCGCTGCTGCGTTGAGGCGGGCGAGGAGGAGACGGCGCTGCGACTGCTGCCGCATCTGCCAGTGCCGGTCAGTTACTTAGTTAGTTAATTAGTTAGTTAGTTAGTTAGTAAGTTAGTTAGTAAGTTAGTTAATTAGTTAGTAAGTTAGTAAGTTAGTCAGTCAGTCAGTCAGTTAGTCAGTTAGTTAGTTAGTTTAGTTAGTTAGTTAGTTAGTTAGTTAGTTAGTTAGTTAGTTAGTTAGTTAGTTAGTTAGTTAGTTAGTTAGTTAGTTAGTTAGTCAGTTAGTTAGTCAGTCAGTTAGTCAGTTAGTTAGTTAGTTAGTTAGTTTAGTTAGTTAGTTAGTCAGTCAGTCAGTCAGTTAGTCAGTTAGTTAGTTAGTTAGTTAGTTAGTTAGTTAGTTAGTTAGTTAGTTAGTTAGTAGTTAGTCAGTTAGTCAGTTAGTCAGTTAGTCAGTTAGTTAGTTAGTTAGTTAGTTAGTCAGTCAGTTAGTCAGTTAGTTAGTTAGTTAGTTAGTTTAGTTAGTTAGTTAGTCAGTCAGTCAGTCAGTTAGTCAGTTAGTTAGTTAGTTAGTTAGTTAGTTAGTTAGTTAGTTAGTTAGTTAGTTAGTTAGTTAGTTAGTCAGTTAGTCAGTTAGTCAGTTAGTTAGTTAGTTAGTTAGTTAGTTAGTTAGTTAGTCAGTCAGTCAGTCAGTTAGTCAGTTAGTTAGTTAGTTAGTTAGTTAGTTAGTTAGTTAGTTAGTTAGTTAGTTAGTTAGTTAGTTAGTTAGTTAGTTAGTTAGTAAGTTAGTCAGTCAGTCAGTCAGTTAGTCAGTTATTTAGTTAGTTAGTCAGTTAGTCAGTTAGTTAGTTAGTCAGTCAGTCAGTCAGTTAGTCAGTTAGTTAGTTAGTCAGTTAGTCAGTTAGTTAGTTAGTTTAGTTAGTTAGTCAGTTAGTTAGTTAGTAAGTTAGTCAGTCAGTCAGTCAGTTAGTCAGTTAGTTAGTTAGTTAGTTAGTTAGTTAGTTAGTTAGTAAGTTAGTCAGTCAGTCAGTCAGTTAGTCAGTTAGTTAGTTAGTTAGTTAGTTAGTTTAGTTAGTAAGTTAGTCAGTCAGTCAGTCAGTTAGTCAGTTAGTTAGTTAGTTAGTTAGTTAGTTAGTTAGTCAGTCAGTCAGTCAGTTAGTCAGTTAGTTAGTTAGTTAGTTAGTTAGTTAGTTAGTTAGTTAGTTAGTTAGTTAGTTAGTTAGTTAGTTAGTTAGTTAGTTAGTTAGTTAGTAAGTTAGTCAGTCAGTCAGTCAGTTAGTCAGTTAGTTAGTTAGTTAGTTAGTTAGTTAGTAAGTTAGTTAATTAGTTAGTTAGTTAGTTAGTTAGTTAGTTAGTTAGTTAGTTAGTTAATTAGTTAGTTAGTTAGTTAGTAAGTTAGTTAGTCAGTCAGTCAGTTAGTCAGTTAGTTAGTTAGTTTAGTTAGTTAGTTAGTTAGTTAGTTAATTAGTTAGTTAGTAAGTTAGTCAGTCAGTCAGTCAGTTAGTCAGTTAGTTAGTTAGTTAGTTAGTCAGTTAGTCAGTTAGTTAGTTAGTCAGTCAGTCAGTCAGTTAGTCAGTTAGTTAGTTAGTCAGTTAGTCAGTTAGTTAGTTAGTTTAGTTAGTTAGTCAGTTAGTTAGTTAGTAAGTTAGTCAGTCAGTCAGTCAGTTAGTCAGTTAGTTAGTTAGTTAGTTAGTTAGTTAGTTAGTTAGTTAGTAAGTTAGTCAGTCAGTCAGTCAGTTAGTCAGTTAGTTAGTTAGTTAGTTAGTTAGTTAGTTAGTTAGTTAGTTAGTTAGTTAGTTAGTTAGTTAGTTAGTTAGTTAGTTAGTTAGTTAGTTAGTAAGTTAGTCAGTCAGTCAGTCAGTTAGTCAGTTAGTTAGTTAGTTAGTTAGTTAGTTAGTAAGTTAGTTAATTAGTTAGTTAGTTAGTTAGTTAGTTAGTTAGTTAATTAGTTAGTTAGTTAGTAAGTTAGTTAGTCAGTCAGTCAGTTAGTCAGTTAGTTAGTTAGTTTAGTTAGTTAGTTAGTTAGTTAGTTAGTTAGTTAGTAAGTTAATCAGTCAGTCAGTCAGTTAGTCAGTTAGTTAGTTAGTTAGTCAGTTAGTCAGTTAGTTAGTTAGTCAGTCAGTCAGTCAGTTAGTCAGTTAGTTAGTTAGTCAGTTAGTCAGTTAGTTAGTTAGTTTAGTTAGTTAGTTAGTTAGTTAGTTAGTAAGTTAGTCAGTCAGTCAGTCAGTTAGTCAGTTAGTTAGTTAGTTTAGTTAGTTAGTTAGTTAGTTAGTTAGTTAGTTAGTTAGTCAGTTAGTTAGTTAGTTAGTTAGTCAGTTAGTTAGTTAGTTAGTTAGTTTAGTTAGTTAGTTAGTTAGTTAGTCAGTTAGTTAGTTAGTTAGTTAGTTAGTTAGTTAGTAAGTTAGTCAGTCAGTCAGTTAGTCAGTTAGTTGTCAGTTAGTTAGTTAGTTAGTTAGTTAGGGGTTTGTGCACACCAAGCCGTAGGCACAATGGACTAAAAAGTACACTCCAAATTGTCCTTTTAATCGTTCCGCAGCCCTCGTCCACGGCCGCTCAGTGGCTCATGCTGGCGTCAGAGCGAGGCCTCCTGCGGCTCCTGGCCGGCCTGCTTAACAGCCGCTGCCTGCAGGCGGCTCCAGCGGTTCTTAACGCTGAGGACGCCCGTGGCCGAACGGCTCTGGCGGCAGCCTGCTTGGCCGGACAGGCTGGTGCGGCCCGCCTGCTGCTGGACAGCGGGTCAGCCGATCCCGGCCGGGTGGAAACGGACGGTCGGACTTGCAGGCAGCTGCTGCCGGCGGCCGGAGCGGCTGGCGAAAACTCGGCAGCCTTCGACGAGATCGCCCTGCTCCTGGACACCGCCGAGAGTCTGTGAGAGTCAAAATGGTCTTCTTGATCCTGCTCTTTGTTCTTCTTTTTCTTCTTGATCCTGCTCTTTGTTCTTCTTTTTCTTCTTGATCCTGCTCTTTGTTCTTCTTTTTCTTCTTGATCCTGCTCTTTGTTCTTCTTTTTCTTCTTGATCCTGCTCTTTGTTCTTATTTTTCTTCTTGAACCTGCTCTTTGTTCTTCTTTTTCTCCTTGATCCTGCTCTTTTTGATCTTCTTCTTGATCCTACCCTTTCTAGTCTTTTTCTTCTTCCTAATCCTGCTCTTTTTGGTCTTAACCTTGTTGATCTTTTTTAGCTAGGAAGATAGACTGTTAAGTCTCCAGATAGAGTGCTTAGTCTCCAGATAGAGTGCTTAGTCTCCAGATAGAGTGCTTAGTCTCCAGATAGAGTGCTTAGTCTCCAGATAGAGTGCTTAGTCTCCAGATAGAGTGCTTAGTCTCCAGATAGAGTGCTTAGTCTCCAGATAGAGTGTTAGTCTCCAGATAGAGTGTTAAGTCTCCAGATAGAGTGCTTAGTCTCCAGATAGAGTGCTTAGTCTCCAGATAGAGTGCTTAGTCTCCAGATAGAGTGTTAAGTCTCCAGATAGAATGTTAAGTCTCCAGATAGAGTGCTTAGTCTCCAGATAGAGTGCTTAGTCTCCAGATAGAGTGCTTAGTCTCCAGATAGAGTGCTTAGTCTCCAGATAGAGTGCTTAGTCTCCAGATAGAGTGCTTAGTCTCCAGATAGAGTGTTAAGTATCCAGATAGAGTGTTAAGTCTCCAGATAGAGTGCTTAGTCTCCAGATAGAGTGCTTAGTCTCCAGATAGAGTGCTTAGTCTCCAGATAGAGTGCTTAGTCTCCAGATAGAGTGCTTAGTCTCCAGATAGAGTGCTTAGTCTCCAGATAGAGTGCTTAGTCTCCAGATAGAGTGCTTAGTCTCCAGATAGAGTGTTTAGTCTCCAGATAGAGTGCTTAGTCTCCAGATAGAGTGTTAAGTCTCCAGATAGAGTGTTAAGTCTCCAGATAGAGTGTTAAGTCTCCAGATAGAGTGCTTAGTCTCCAGATAGAGTGCTTAGTCTCCAGATAGAGTGCTTAGTCTCCAGATAGAGTGCTTAGTCTCCAGATAGAGTGCTTAGTCTCCAGATAGAGTGTTAAGTCTCCAGATAGAATGTTAAGTCTCCAGATAGAGTGCTTAGTCTCCAGATAGAGTGCTTAGTCTCCAGATAGAGTGTTAAGTATCCAGATAGAGTGTTTAGTCTCCAGATAGAGTGCTTAGTCTCCAGATAGAGTGCTTAGTCTCCAGATAGAGTGCTTAGTCTCCAGATAGAGTGCTTAGTCTCCAGATAGAGTGCTTAGTCTCCAGATAGAGTTTAGAGTCTACAGAGCATCTGCATTGCTCTATATTACAATATATCAGCACTGGCACTGATTGTGAAGTATAGCTAGTAAAAATGTACTTTTATGCACCATTGTACCAATCCAATCTCCGCACTCACGCAGCGGCAGCAGCCAGTCAGAGCGAGCTCAGAGCCGGCAATTGCACAGCTTCCTAACAAGATGCGGCTTCACTGCCAGGCGAGCCGAGCTCCACTGCGAGGCGGCCGACTTTCTGCTTGTCCGAATCGCCCGGCCACTGGCCGCCGCAGCGGACAGATCCGGCCAGCTGGCCTGCCACCTGGTTGGCAGCTACGCGGAAGGCTGGGGCGCCTGCCTGCTGCAGGCGAATGGCCGGCTGGCGGCCGACTCCAATGTTAACTGGCTGCTGTGTCGCGGCAACTGCGGTGAGTGAAATTCAATTGATCACGTGACTTCTCCAGGCTTACAGCAAGGACTACTAGACTATATCAAAGTGTTCCTAGTGGTCCTTGGCTTATAGTTAGGCCATGAGGAAAGTGTCCAAATTTCCGCGGAACCGCCGCGGAATTTCGTGGAAAACTGTGTGAAATGTGCTCCTCTTGGCTGGGTCAGTGGGGATGAGAATGGCTAGGATTCCATATTCCTTCCTTGACTATGCTACTTTTTCTTTGTAGTCGCACATTATTAACGAGATTTAAAGTCATACTTGCTAGTTATCATATATCCCTTAGGTGCTTCGATTCATTTTTTAATAATGTCAGGCCATCACGTCACCGAAACTCAAAAAGGCTGAAATATTGAAGCGCTTTTTGATACGAAACAAAGAGAAAGAAAGAGAAGGAGAGAGGCGGCAGGGAGAAGGAGAGAGGTGGCAGAGAGAAGGAGAGAGGTGGCAGAGAGAAGGAGAGAGGCGGCAGGGAGAAGGAGAGAGGCGGCAGGGAGAAGGAGAGAGGTGGCAGAGAGAAGGAGAGAGGTGGCAGAGAGAAGGAGAGAGGGGGCAGAGAGAAGGAGAAAGCGGCAGGGGAGAAGGAGAGAGGCGGCAGAGCGGAGAGAGGTGGCAGAGAGAAGGAGAGAGGTGGCAGAGAGGAGAGAGGCGGCAGAGAGAAGGAGAGAGGCGGCAAGGGAGGAGAGAGGCGGCAAAGAGAAGGAGAGAGGCGGCAAGGGAGGAGAGAGGCGGCAGAGAGAAGGAGAGAGGCGGCAAGGGAGGAGAGAGGCGGCAAGGAGAAGGAGAGAGGCTTAGGGTTCAGTGGAATTGGCGTGACTGCTTGACTTGATTTGAGGCAGTGTCTGTGTCTGTATTAACAGATTCTTATATGTCTGCAGGTGCTAAATTGGAAACCTGAAGTACAAGGAGGCTACAACTGATTTTCTTAGAAATGAGCTGTAGGTCGATTTGTCGTATTTAGGATGTTCTCAAGAAATCCGATTTTTCTCCACTGAGTTCGTCTATGGCAAAACTCCTTTCAGTGCTATGCATTCTCGAGAGCATATTACACGTTTCTTATCGGCCTCCAGCTCAAAAAATAAAATAACTTATGAATCCTATCAATGGCCCATACATTCACTCGATCCTAGTTTGGTATCGACAGTCTCTTCTTAGAGACCTGTATGCGGTGTGTTTTGCGTTAAAGTGTCTTATTAATGCTTATTTTGTGCCTGCTGTCGACTTAGCTCGTACTAAGCATTAATTATTAATTGCTTACCGCCTTGCACCACCAATACACACTGTAGAACCTGAGCGGGAGCCCCGCACCATCGGCGACTGCCAGCAAGCTGGAATTTCGGTGCGCACCGACTGGCAGACGGGCAGGCGATGGCAGAATCCGCACGAGACGGCTCGCATAGTGCAGCTGTTCCGCGGCGGCGGCGGCGGCTCCGCCAGGCAGTTGATGGTTCGTCAGACTCGCGACCTACCGGCCTGCTTTGCCAGTCAGGAGAGGCGACTCATGCGATGCCTGAGCACCGTTCAGGGCCAGCTGTTCACCATAGTGAAGCTCGTGTTCAAGCGAATGCTGCCATCCATGGGAGCCGCCGGGCTGACTTCCTACCACGCCAAGACAGTTCTGTTCTTCCTGCTGGCTCGGCACGCCCGTCGACGCAGCTGGTGGACGGTGGAGAATCTGCTGCCGCTAGTGAGGAAGACGCTGCATCTGACGCTGGAGCTGCTGGAACTGGACGCCAGGCCGTGCGTGGCCATGCCGCACTTCTTCGCCGACAACTGTCAGTTAGCATTTCGCGATCCATCGGTGGACACGAAATTGCGCGTACGCGAGTCGCTCAGTGCGTTGTGCGCTGATCCGAAAAAAGTTGACGACTTTCTTAGAAAGCACCTGCGTCCGGTGGTGTCGCAGAGGCAGCCGCTGTTCTTTCATCCGTTCACGTTGCTGCCGGCTGACTTTTTTAGCTTAGAACTGATGGAGACGCCTAACTCGGATTCTGCCACAAACCAAGCGTTCGCGGATGTGTACCTGCTGGTCCAGCAGTGCCTTAGCGACTTGTCCTCATCGAGTCAGGCTGACAAGCAGTCCCGACTGACAAGGATCAGCTGCCTGCCAGCTTGGTGTCTTTGCTCCCGCCAGTGCTTGACAGCTCTAGCATGGCTTAGCTTTGGCGATCGAACTCGGGCCACCAAGGTGTTAGTACCGCAGACCAGTCACCGAGTCCAGCGGTACTGGGACTCGGAGCGCTGCTGTTTCTTTGACGGCCTGCTATCGAAAGAAGGAGCTGCTGGCGGTGTCCTTTATGCGAATCCAAGCAACTGCGGCGACTGGGGTTGGCGATTTTGTTTTAGCAGTCGAGAGTTCGAGTGGCTCTGGAAGAGCTGCCGCAGTTCACCCAGGCTCTACTCCAGCCAAGGCCTGACTCGCTTGACCGTCTGTACGTAAACTTTCGTTGCATATCCTGGAGCCTGATGGCTGAGCTGTTGCCAAAGCACATTGTGTCCCCAGCCAATTGGTACGCTGAGATGAAGTTCGACCCCGATCATCAAGAGCTGCTTACTTTGGCTCATTACAGCGACAGTCCATTGCACCTTCACTTCTGTCGGACAATGCTGGAGGAACTGCGCAATCGGTCGCGTCTGGATTTGAGCTGCGAGATCGAGGCGGTGCAGACCAAGCTCAGCCGACTCACCAGAGGATCAGATGGCTGGAATGGTGTCAAGCTTCGGCCAAAAAGGATGGGATTGTCCAGTTGCAGGAGCTAAAAATTTCGATTGTTTTACAATTCAACTGGGAGTTGCACCCTTAGTCTTAGTCTCTGCCTACATGCACATATAAAACTGTTTCAGAATATCTTTTCATATTCTGAAAATATAATAATACCTTTCAGAATAAGGTATTATTAATTTATAATCTACGAGTATATAAAGAATAAAGTTGACTAACTAGTGTACGGATGGTGTTTCCTGCGAACCCAGGAGAAGGCACGGGCTTCCCTGATTGGTTCACTCAACCCTCTCTAGCCCCGGGGAGGTTTTGATTTGAGCTTGGAGTAGGTGCGACGCCTCGACGGTAGGGGGTAGGGCCCGCCCTTTGCCCGACTGGTGTCGCCTGTTCGGCTTGTTGGCCACAGTTTCTCTTAGCCTAGCTTAGGAACCTAGTGTACATTAGTACACTCCCAACCTGGAACCTAATTCATTACTAGTGGCGTAAGAGCCTTTTCAGTGGCTGAGGTGCCTTTTTACTTATTTTAGTTAGTTAGTTCTCACCAGAGTCTTGAGCTCTGGTCCCAATAGTGGCCTCTCGGGCTATATGCCCCAGGCAGTATGGCCCAATCAGATCCCTGCGGTAGAGCCCCCTTTCGGGCTCTACCGCAGGGACGTTCGCACGACGAAGTTCGTGGTGTTTTAATTTTAAAGCTTCTTTTTCTCGATCTGAAAACTTTCGGAAAAATGCTTACGACATGACCGTTGCAC
Organism: Macrostomum lignano; assembly: GCA_002269645.1. Lineage (NCBI taxonomy): Eukaryota > Metazoa > Platyhelminthes > Macrostomidae > Macrostomum > Macrostomum lignano. Next base: position 10,809 of record NIVC01003620.1, read on the forward strand.
CAAAAGTATTAAATTTTTCTTTTTTAATGACGTAAAATGTATACAGAGGTTGATAAAAACCGTAGGATTTTCCGGCTTAGAAGAATTGTAAAATAGAGTTTTTAAAGGACCTAGTATTCTGATTCACTTAAAATTAGCAATAGTACTGAAATTGTATCAATTAGCATGTATATACATATATAATATAGCTATGTATGAAACTACAGCAGTTAGAAGTTAAGCTGAAGATCGTTTACAGTTTTTTAATAATAATTTAATACGAGATGAAAGTACCTAATTTATTATTTCAATTTAAGAAGAGTGATTTAGTTTCTATCGTTAATTTTATTTTTTATTGCTGCTTTTCCAGCTGAAGAAACGACAAAGATTATTTTCAATAGTTTAGACATTTGTTAAAATTTAAACTTCTAGAGCGCGCCACGCGGTTTAAAAACAAGAAGACTTAACGTGCAGCTGCTAATTAAATTTTATTGTAAAAAACGTTGATTCTCATTTTAAAAAGACGGGTGTAAAGTCAATTTTTTATTGCAATATTTGTCCTGTTTCATCAAGAAAGGGAGTCTAAATCAAAACCGGTATTTGAAACAGTTCCTTGTTTCAAAATGGATTGCACTGGCTGCAAAAATAAATTCCATTTTCCTGGTAAGTTGCACTTTCTGTGACACAAGGCCTATATATTATGAAAGTACTACTGCCCTTATATCAGTGGCATTACATTAGCCTTAGGCAACATATATAGGAATATGCCGTCGCCCATAGCCATAGGACCTAAGCTGCAGGCACTTCCTTAGGCCTACTTAAAGTTAAATTATCTTTATAATGTACAATGAGATGGAATAAATTTTTAGAAGTATTTATAGTGTTTAATCTTTTTATTAATAAATAGGCCTAAAAAACTGCAAGTTTGATTAAAAAGTAGTTAGGCCTATGTACATGTTTTTTGGCAAGTAGGCCTATGCTGAAAAGTTGTATATCATAGACACAGGCCTATGCATTAATGACCTCGGTATGCATTAGGATTATGCCAATTATATGCTAAGTTAAGTAATGTTTCGCCATAGCCGTAGCTTAAAATATGGTAAAATAGGTGCCTATGGCAGCTACAGATACGCCTACGGTAGCTAGCTGCTCTTATGGCTACGAGTATGGAAATATAGTAGTTGCTATCACATTCTGTAGATTCCCGTAGCTATAGTTATTAATGTTAAAAATTGAAAAAATATTAGAAACAGGTAGAGTAAAACAAAGATACTTTTAGTAAAATGTATTATCAACCTAGAAACTTATAAAATATACCTAAAAAAGTATAATAAAACACTAGTAAATTCTAATTTTTATTAATGTGAAAAACTCTAGCATTAGTACTTTCAATAACAATTAAGTATTGTTGCTCTAAAAAAGACGCAATATATTCTTACAAAGACAAGTGTTTCTTTTATTTTCTAATTTAATTTGCAGTTGTTTAAGCACTAGGTTATCTTCTTGATTTAAAATACTTTGTTTTTTAGACTTTTTGTAAAAACTAAAGCTATGGCTACGGGAACTATGGGAATATGGTAATTTCGGGGTCCTTACGGCTACGGAATACGGAGAATTGGAGTAAGCCATAGTTTTGCTTACGGCTACAGCTATGGTATGGTATATGGACCCTCCTTACAGTAGAACACTAATGCTAAGCAGTGATAGACTAATAGGACTGCTAAATTTTTAGTACCAATAATTAGTATTGTCACTAATCAATTAAAGAAAAAATTATCAATTGCTAATAGCAAGCACTCTTTCTACTTTGAAATGTAGTACAATTAGTGCTACTAATTTTTAAATGCACTAAAAGACAATTTTTGATGAATAATATATAATATCAATAATAACATTAAAGACTAACACATGTAATAAAACATTAGGTGGTAGGCCTAGTAAATTGTAAATTTGGTTTCAATTTTAAATGTTATAATGCCTATTTCCTTGCAAAAGAATTAATATTTATAATTAATTTCTTTTTGCCATTGGTATTGATTTTGAAGTAATAAACTTTTATATGCGCAACAGTTGGAAGAGTCAGCTGATCTGGCTGACCAATTTGGCAGCCAACCAAGGTAAAAATTCCCATCCAAAAAAATATTGAAGTAGTACTAAGTAGATTATGAGGCATTTTGCCATAATAAGACAGTCATAGTTACTCCTGCCATTTATCCAAATGTTGCATTTTTGGCCAAAAACTATGTTGAATTTTTGTTAAAACAAAGTTGCACAGCTGACCAAATTTTGGAGATTGCACATGAATGAATAAACTACTTAAAAAGCTAATTATAAAAATAAGATTAATTAAAATTCTCTTTGCCTATGAATAACAAAATGCAAAAAATAATATTCAATTTTTTTATATTTAAGAAAATTAAAAACTTACTTATGGTTATATAATTATTAACTTATTTCTCAAGTCAGGTCTCATTTTAATTTTTAGCATAGTCATTAACCCTATAGTTTTGTAGCAAAAAATAAATATATAGCACAATCAACAATTTCAGAAAATATTAATAACACTTTGATAATAAAATTATTAGTAGAATTAGAGGCTCTAACAAAATGTTTTCTTAGAAACATGTGCAATTTAGAATGGCATAGAAAGTTAAATTTTTGCATATGAGTAAAGAATAGAAAGAGGCCTTCCACATTAATTTATCAAGAAACCATTGCTAGTGATAATGCTATATAAAAAAATAGAATAAATATGCAATCTAAATAAGGTATTTTTTGTGCTAGGCTGATTCATACATGCGCAACAGTCGGCCGATCTGGCCAACCAATTTGGTGGCCAACCAAGGAAGTTGCAAAAATGCCCACCCAAAAAAACAACCAAGTAGTAGTACTAAGTAGCTGACAAGGCATTGCGGCTTAATAAGACAGTCATAGTTACTCCTGCCGTTTATCTAAAGTTGTGGTAGTTTTGCTTTAGGGTTTTTTTACATGTTAGTCGCATTTTTGGCCAAAAACTACGTCGCATTTTTGTTAAAACTAAGTCGCACGGCCGACCAAATTTTGGAGGTTGCGCATGTATAGGCTGATTGCTTTATGTAGTAGTAGATAAATATCTATAGGTCAGGCTATAATCAATAAAAGCTAAAGCCAAAGAGAATGATTATAATATTTTTTTATTAGAGGCAGGGGGGTTGTGTGCACCCTGGCACACTTTAAGCAACATAGGCACACAACTGGCAAGAGGCATTACTGCCCATTCTGCCGACTTCCCTGAGCAGACACATAAGCGCGCAGATACATATGCAGGCACACAATCACACAGGAGTGTACAGCGGCCCTAACTTTATATTATCGTTAGGCATATACACTTCACTGTGCCCTGGGGGGTTGGCTCTCAAGGCCATTAATTGCACAAGCAGAGCCAAGCCAAGATTCCAATTCAGCCCCAAATTAATATGACTGCACTTGGAATCAAGCCTAGGTTGCTGGCACAACAGAGCAGCTACACTACTGCTGGGCTATGGCCTGCCATGATTATTGACTATAATATAATACAATTGTATTATATCATCTATCTCTCTAATTACTACCAATAAGGAATGAGTTAAATATATAGACCTAGGCTTATGATTATCTATTTAAATATTTAAAGCTTTGGTTATCTTGGTATGTAGCCATCTTGATTAGGGAATACAAAAGTTTCTAATCTTTGTTGGTGCAATTTGGATTCACAAAGCCATCTAATCTAATTTTAAAGGGCTTTCAATAATAAAGTATAACAGAACAAAATATTTTGCAAACAAGAAACTGACAGTGAGCCCTGAATTAGAATGTGATATATGGGCTAGTGTATTAGACATTCTTTTAACATGCCAGTATCAGCTCAGGAAAAGCACACTTGATTGGGATATTACCTAGGGAATGATAGCTTTTTATAGAACTATGGCCCGAGGTACTAATAACAGGGTAGAGAATCAGACATCACCCTTCCAGGGCACTTGCCCTAGATGGAAAATTGCATGGTAGCTTGGGTTGTAGTCTAATAGCAAGGTCCCAATGTTCTAATCCCTTCTATGGCCAAGGAGTTTTGATGATGAGACTACTTAAAGTACATGTAGTTCTGCCACCAACCCTATTCTGAACATCTAAAGGGTGTCCTAATAATGCTAAGAATGAAGTCTTTTGCATAAGGAGAAAGGAGGGCTTCTGATCTGCGCAAGGTTGAGACCCCCTGATTTTAGACCTCCCTTATCCATATTTGTATCTGTAACCATAAAAATCCTATAGCTCTGCAACTATGCCCACAACCACTTTTAATTACTTGCAAATAAGTTGCTATATCTACTATTGCATTGTGCAAGATTCTTAGAGGTTTTTAATTTATTGTTATACTAGGGGATTATCTTTCAGAATGGTTCAATGTGTCAATAGCTTGTCAATGAAAATTAAACAATTTCGGTGAATTGCAGCATATATATAGTTGTTCATGCATCAATAAAGAGTCACAATATAAGTTCATATATGAAAATATACATTATGGATAGTCAGCAGAAGCTAACATGTAGGAAGCCAATAATAAAGCTAGATGCTTATGAGTCCCAAGTATTAGTCTTATAAGCATATTTTGAATGTCAAAGTACAGTATGATGTATGTTGACAAGTTGGATTTCAACCAATTAGTACTGTAACCTTCAACTTATAAGCATATTTGTATCACAGAATAGATTCGGGATATTTTTTAACTATTTTATCAAAGGATTTGCTACATTTTTATCTATGATGCATATAAATGCACTATAATTTTTGTCTTAGTTGCAAAAACGAGGTTCTTTATAGGATATGGTAAAAATCTGGGAAATTTCTGTTCCCATAATCATATCCATATCTATAACTTGGAGATCAAAATCAATGTATCTATAAATTTCTGTATCTGTAGCTATGGTGGAACTCTACCTACTATCAATAATCTTTGATAAAGAAGTAATGAGATCACAAAGTGGAAGTCAACTTTAGGGTATTGTGAGAAAAATTAATCAGTGTTAAAACTTATTTGACATATAGTAATAATCATTAATATAACCAAAACCATATGCAGGCATTCTTAGTAGAAATGGTGCCAGGCATATGCGACTGCCTATGGTGCTGACATGCGGCCACAATGTCTGCACGGAGTGTGTGCTATCGAGCCTCAGGCAGAAGTCTGACAGTTGGACTTGCCGAGTTGATGGATGCCAGGTACCTATTTAAATTAATAAGTATTCTACCTATATGTTTTATAAGCTTGTTAGTCCCTAATTCAATCTATGAGGGGCCAAACCCAAGTGTAGGTATATAGACAGATTACATATGCCTGAAATTAAGAAAGTCAGTGCTGCTGTGCTAATTAGATGACGAGGCATTTGCATAAAAATGGTCATGGTTACTTGCCCCGTTTACTCAGAAGAAGCCAAATAGACATAACAGCTTTGATCTGCGGCAATAGCATTTAGTAATCTTTGAATAAATTACTTTAAAAGAAAGTTCAACTTGTACTTTTTTCAAACCAGGTCGCCACAAAGTACAATCAGCCGCTGAACAAGTTGAACACTATTCCAGTTGGTGTACTGCCATTGGATTTGAATCTAATTGGAATGTTTTATAGCGACATGCTTATTAGGCTTACACAAAAGTCGTAAGTCTGCGTTTGTTTCAATTTGTTCATACTACATGCCAAGTAATTGTAAAATGCATTCGCTTTAATCAATTTGTCTCTACTATTTCAGTGATGTTAGAAAATCTTCTGGTGACGAGGACAGGGGTGGAGCTAGCAAAGAGTTCACTGTTCCTGGGGCTGGTGAGTTGCTAGGTTTTTAAATAACAAGTTTAGCGTCTCATATATTGTGTTAGCCAACCTAAATTACACGTAAATTAACACTATTAATACTTTCTAGGAATTGCCAGAGATCGGTCAGCGTGTTCAGCTTGCAAGGCTGTGCAATCCAGCGTCAAATGTGTCGAGTGTAACGACAGTTTGTTTTGCCACAGCTGCTTTCGCGAGGTTTGAAATTTGCATTATTGATGCCTTTGTGCTTATTTAATAACTGTCTCCATGTCACCATTGGCGTGAGCCAATCTGTCTGACCCAGCTCACTGTCTCCAGAGTGAGCCAATCTGTCTGACCCAGCTCACTGTATCCATGTCACCATTGGAGTGAGCCAATCTGTCTGACCCAGCTCACTGTCTCCATGTCACCATTGGAGTGAGCCAATTTGTCTGACCCAGCTCACTGTCTCCATGTCACCATTGGAGTGAGCCAATCTGTCTGACCCAGCTCACTGTCTCCATGTCACCATTGGAGTGAGCCAATCTGTCTGACCCAGCTCACTGTCTCCATGTCACCATTGGAGTGAGCCAATCTGTCTGACCCAGCTCACTGTCTCCAGAGTGAGCCATTCTGTCTGACCCAGCTCACTGTCTCCAGAGTGAGCCGATCTGTCTGACCCAGCTCACTGTCTCCAGAGTGAACCATTCTGTCTGACCCAGCTCACTGTCTCCAGAGTGAGCCATTCTGTCTGACCCAGCTCACTGTCTCCAGAGTGAGCCATTCTGTCTGACCCAGCTCACTGTCTCCAGAGTGAGCCATTCTGTCTGACCCAGCTCACTGTCTCCATGTCACCATTGGAGTGAGCCAATCTGTCTGACCCAGCTCACTGTCTCCAGAGTGAGCCGATCTGTCTGACCCAGCTCACTGTCTCCAGAGTGAGCCGATCTGTCTGACCCAGCTCACTGTCTCCAGAGTGAGCCGATCTGTCTGACCCAGCTCACTGTCTCCAGAGTGAGCCGATCTGTCTGACCCAGCTCACTGTCTCCAGAGTGAGCCAATCTGTTTGACCCAGCTCACTGTCTCCAGAGTGAGCCGATCTGTCTGACCCAGCTCACTGTCTCCAGAGTGAGCCGATCTGTCTGACCCAGCTCACTGTCTCCAGAGTGAGCCAATCTGTTTGACCCAGCTCACTGTCTCCAGAGTGAGCCAATCTGTTTGACCCAGCTCACTGTCTCCAGAGTGAGCCGATCTGTCTGACCCAGCTCACTGTCTCCAGAGTGAGCCAATCTGTTTGACCCAGCTCACTGTCTCCAGAGTGAGCCAATCTGTTTGACCCAGCTCACTGTCTCCAGAGTGAGCCAATCTGTCTGACCCAGCTCACTGTCTCCAGAGTGAGCCAATCTGTCTGACCCAGCTCACTGTCTCCAGAGTGAGCCAATCTGTCTGACCCAGCTCACTGTTTCCAGAGTGAGCCATTCTGTCTGACCCAGCTCACTGTCTCCATGTCACCATTGGAGTGAGCCAATCTGTCTGACCCAGCTCACTGTCTCCAGAGTGAGCCGATCTGTCTGACCCAGCTCACTGTCTCCAGAGTGAGCCAATCTGTTTGACCCAGCTCACTGTCTCCAGAGTGAGCCGATCTGTCTGACCCAGCTCACTGTCTCCAGAGTGAGCCAATCTGTTTGACCCAGCTCACTGTCTCCAGAGTGAGCCGATCTGTCTGACCCAGCTCACTGTCTCCAGAGTGAGCCAATCTGTCTGACCCAGCTCACTGTCTCCAGAGTGAGCCAATCTGTTTGACCCAGCTCACTGTCTCCAGAGTGAGCCAATCTGTCTGACCCAACTCACTGTCTCCAGAGTGAGCCAATCTGTCTGACCCAGCTCACTGTCTCCAGAGTGAGCCATTCTGTCTGACCCAGCTCACTGTTTCCAGAGTGAGCCATTCTGTCTGACCCAGCTCACTGTCTCCATGTCACCATTGGAGTGAGCCAATCTGTCTGACCCAGCTCACTGTCTCCAGAGTGAGCCGATCTGTCTGACCCAGCTCACTGTCTCCAGAGTGAGCCGATCTGTCTGACCCAGCTCACTGTCTCCAGAGTGAGCCAATCTGTCTGACCCAGCTCACTGTCTCCAGAGTGAGCCAATCTGTTTGACCCAGCTCACTGTCTCCAGAGTGAGCCGATCTGTCTGACCCAGCTCACTGTCTCCAGAGTGAGCCAATCTGTCTGACCCAGCTCACTGTCTCCAGAGTGAGCCAATCTGTTTGACCCAGCTCACTGTCTCCAGAGTGAGCCAATCTGTCTGACCCAACTCACTGTCTCCAGAGTGAGCCAATCTGTCTGACCCAGCTCACTGTCTCCAGAGTGAGCCATTCTGTCTGACCCAGCTCACTGTCTCCATGTCACCATTGGAGTGAGCCAATCTGTCTGACCCAGCTCACTGTCTCCAGAGTGAGCCGATCTGTCTGACCCAGCTCACTGTCTCCAGAGTGAGCCGATCTGTCTGACCCAGCTCACTGTCTCCAGAGTGAGCCGATCTGTCTGACCCAGCTCACTGTCTCCAGAGTGAGCCAATCTGTTTGACCCAGCTCACTGTCTCCAGAGTGAGCCAATCTGTTTGACCCAGCTCACTGTCTCCAGAGTGAGCCGATCTGTCTGACCCAGCTCACTGTCTCCAGAGTGAGCCAATCTGTTTGACCCAGCTCACTGTCTCCAGAGTGAGCCAATCTGTTTGACCCAGCTCACTGTCTCCAGAGTGAGCCAATCTGTCTGACCCAGCTCACTGTCTCCAGAGTGAGCCAATCTGTCTGACCCAGCTCACTGTCTCCAGAGTCAGCCAATCTGTCTGACCCAGCTCACTGTTTCCAGAGTGAGCCATTCTGTCTGACCCAGCTCACTGTCTCCATGTCACCATTGGAGTGAGCCAATCTGTCTGACCCAGCTCACTGTCTCCAGAGTGAGCCGATCTGTCTGACCCAGCTCACTGTCTCCAGAGTGAGCCGATCTGTCTGACCCAGCTCACTGTCTCCAGAGTGAGCCAATCTGTTTGACCCAGCTCACTGTCTACAGAGTGAGCCAATCTGTTTGACCCAGCTCACTGTCTCCAGAGTGAGCCGATCTGTCTGACCCAGCTCACTGTCTCCAGAGTGAGCCAATCTGTCTGACCCAGCTCACTGTCTCCAGAGTGAGCCAATCTGTTTGACCCAGCTCACTGTCTCCAGAGTGAGCCAATCTGTCTGACCCAACTCACTGTCTCCAGAGTGAGCCAATCTGTCTGACCCAGCTCACTGTCTCCAGAGTGAGCCATTCTGTCTGACCCAGCTCACTGTCTCCATGTCACCATTGGAGTGAGCCAATCTGTCTGACCCAGCTCACTGTCTCCTGAGTGAGCCGATCTGTCTGACCCAGCTCACTGTCTCCAGAGTGAGCCGATCTGTCTGACCCAGCTCACTGTCTCCAGAGTGAGCCAATCTGTTTGACCCAGCTCACTGTCTCCAGAGTGAGCCAATCTGTTTGACCCAGCTCACTGTCTCCAGAGTGAGCCGATCTGTCTGACCCAGCTCACTGTCTCCAGAGTGAGCCAATCTGTCTGACCCAGCTCACTGTCTCCAGAGTGAGCCAATCTGTTTGACCCAGCTCACTGTCTCCAGAGTGAGCCAATCTGTCTGACCCAGCTCACTGTCTCCAGAGTGAGCCAATCTGTCTGACCCAACTCACTGTCTCCAGAGTGAGCCAATCTGTCTGACCCAGCTCACTGTCTCCAGAGTGAGCCATTCTGTCTGACCCAGCTCACTGTCTCCAGAGTGAGCCATTCTGTCTGACCCAGCTCACTGTCTTAATTGTAAACTAATGTCCCTTTACTGGTTACGACAATCGAACTCAAATATAATCTGTGTGCATTACAGTTTCACAATCAGCTCGGATTCAGCCACCAGATTGAACCGGCTGTCACCACGCAGTTGCTGAAACCGGCCGAGGATCCCGTCTGCAGCTCCGCCGTCTCGCATTTGTCCGCCGTTCCGGCCAACATTTTTTGTGTCACCTGCGCCAGCCTGATCTGCTCAGCCTGTCAGCAATCGTCTGAGCATGCCGACCATTCTACCTGCGAATTTGGACAGGCAAATATGCGACTGCTAAGGTGGCTTCTGAGCATCGCCGATTCGCTGGAGAGTCTGGCCAATCGGCTGGTTGAAAGCGAGCAAACACTGCTGAGTGAGACGGCCAGGTGAGAATATTTATTGTTAATTAATTGTAAGCAGTGTTTTCGTCTGGTTTTATTGGTAGGTGATGGCTTGAAATGGGGTGGTGGGTGGCGGCTAGAAATGGGGTGGTGGGTGGTGGCCTGAAATGTGGTGGTGGGTGGCGGCTTGAAATGGGGTGGTGGGTGGCGGCTTGAAGTAGGGTGGTGAGTGGCGGCTTGAAGTGGGGTGGTGGATGGCGGCTTGAAATGGGTGGCGGCTTGAAGTGGGGTGGTGGGTGGCGGCTTGAAGTGGGGTGGTGGGTGGCGGCTTGAAAAGGGGTGGTGGGTGGTGGCTTGAATTGGGGTGGTGGGTGGCGGCTTGAAGTGGGGTGGTGGGTAGCGGCTTGAAGTGGGGTGGTGGGTAGCGGCTTGAAGTGGGGTGGTGGGTGGCGGCTTGAATTGGGATGGTGGGTAGCTTGTATCACATAGGCGTGACAGACTATAATCTCCTAGGTTCTGTAAAAATTGCGATTCACACTGCCTCAACTCCCTAGGCTCCAATCCGAGGCCACCAGCAGTCTGCAGTCGGAGGTTCGCGCGGATTTCTCTATCCTATACGCGCGCCTAATTAGCGCCGAAAATGACGCCGTCTGCCGGCTGCGCCAGTCCGGCGTGCTCGCCCCGCTAGCGCAGCAGAGCGAACAATTGTTGGCCGAGCTGCGTCGCTGCGCTGACTGGCTTCTGCCGTTATCACTGTCGTTGAAGGCTCTTCGCTCGGCTGGCAGCGACGCCATCGCTCGCTGGTGCCCGGTGAAACCGTTCGACTATGCCAGGCTGCTGCAGCTGCTGAGCAGCCTCACCAACCAGCCTGTCTGTGTGCTGCCGCCAAATGTCACTGCAGTTTCATCAGCCGGCGCCTCGGCAGCGGCGTCAATGCCGCAGTTGTGCCGCCGCTCCGACACGCAGCCGTTTGATCTGGCGCACTTTAGCATCGCCAGCCCGGCCCGACTCCAAACCTGCCCGCCAGCCAGCCTGGAGCCGGGCATTGAACACCTGCTAGCCAATTCTCCCGCTGGTATATTTTGCGACTCGGGCCTGTTGGAGCAGCCGAGTGTGCAACAGGAGTCGTTGTCGAATACTTCGCCTAAAGCGGCTGTTGTTGCCGAAGAGGCCGCTTCCGCTGCGCCAACAACAATGCCTGTGCCGCTATCAACCGGCGACGCTGTTATTCCGCTATTCCTACTGTCTCCGCACGAGATCTGGGTAGCGAGGTACGCTGAGCAGGCCTGGCTAAAACAAACTCAACAGTTGTGCAGCCAGGCGGCCAAGTCTCAGTTGGCAGTACAGACTGAAACTGTGCAATCAGGCGATTGGGTACTCAGCCGGTTCCAGAGCGCCTCAGACTGGTGCCGAGCTATTGTTACTAAGCTAAATATTGAATCAGCTGTGTGCGATGTGTTCTTTCCTGACTATGGCAATTCAGTTAGCAATAAGCAGATTGCTGAACTGTTGACTATGCCGCCAGCGCTATGTGAGATTCCACCTCTTGCTCATCGGATCAGCCTGAATAACATAGCGCCCAGAGTTATGAATAATGGGCCAACTAGTCAGCAACAGCCTGACCAATGGAGTACCGAGGCTGTGTACGAACTGCAGGAGATTCTAGTTAAGAAATGCTTCACTGGCGATCTTATAGTTCGAATTGTGTCTCAGCAGCCTGGCGAGACTCTTGTTGATCTACTAATTCGAGTAGTATTGCACGATTGCGATCTGAGATTTCTGTCCGTACGCGAACTGCTAGTGTTTGCCAATTTGGCCTGCTATGCTATGCCCTATTTGCACAATCGGGAGGCTTCCAACGATTTAGTTGATACCGAGGCGCCCAGGCTGTTTTTAAGGTCGTCAAATATTTTCAAGGGTTATCGATTCTTTGGCAGCGTTTCGGCATTCTATTCGCCCGACGAGTTTTACGTGTTCCGCTGCAACCAGGGCGCCGATATGGACGTGTTTGAGGAGATGCAGCAGGCTCTGCAGGTAAGTCTGCTCTCTCGGTTTTCTCAATGCTAACTATGAGTAGCACGCCGTTTCTGCTTTGCTTGTTTTAATTTTACTGGGATCAGGAGGCTTTCTGCTGGTGTTTCCCGCTGGTGTGTGTCCCGCTGGTGTGTGTCCTGCTGGTGTGTGTCCTGCTGGTGTGTGTCCCGCTGGTGTGTGTCCTGCTGGTGTGTGTCCTGCTGGTGTGTGTCCCGCTGGTGTGTGTCCCACTGGTGTGTTTCCCGCTGGTGTGTGTCCCGCTAGTGTGTGTCCCGCTGGTGTGTTTCCCGCTGGTGTGTGTCCTGCTGGTGTGTGTCCTGCTGGTGTGTGTCCCGCTGGTGTGTGTCCTGCTGGTGTGTGTCCTGCTGGTGTGTGTCCCGCTGGTGTGTGTCCTGCTGGTGTGTGTCCTGCTGGTGTGTGTCCCGCTGGTGTGTGTCCCACTGGTGTGTTTCCCGCTGGTGTGTGTCCCGCTAGTGTGTTTCCCGCTGGTGTGTGTCCCGCTGGTGTGTGTCCTGCTGGTGTGTGTCCCGCTGGTGTGTGTCCCACTGGTGTGTTTCCCGCTGGTGTGTGTCCCGCTAGTGTGTGTCCCGCTGGTGTGTTTCCCGCTGGTGTGTGTCCCGCTGGTGTGTTTCCCGCTGGTGTGTTTCCCGCTGGTGTGTGTCCCGCTAGTGTGTTTCCCGCTGGTGTGTTTCCCGCTGGTGTGTTTCCCGCTGGTGTGTGTCCCGCTAGTGTGTTTCCCGCTGGTGTGTTTCCCGCTGGTGTGTTTCCCGCTGGTGTGTGTCCCGCTGGTGTGTGTCCCGCTGGTGTGTGTCCCGCTAGTGTGTTTCCCGCTAGTGTGTGTCCCGCTGGTGTGTTTCCCGCTGGTGTGTGTCCCGCTGGTGTGTTTCCCGCTGGTGTGTTTCCCGCTGGTGTGTGTCCCGCTGGTGTGTGTCCCGCTGGTGTGTGTCCCGCTAGTGTGTTTCCCGCTAGTGTGTTTCCCGCTGGTGTGTGTCCCGCTAGTGTGTTTCCCGCTGGTGTGTTTCCCGCTGGTGTGTGTCCCGCTGGTGTGTGTCCCGCTGGTGTGTGTCCCGCTGGTGTGTGTCCCGCTAGTGTGTTTCCCGCTAGTGTGTGTCCCGCTGGTGTGTCCCGCTGGTGTGTGTCCCGCTGGTGTGTCCTGCTGGTGTGTGTCCTGCTGGTGTGTGTCCCGCTGGTGTGTTTCCCGCTGGTGTGTTTCCCGCTGGTGTGTGTCCCGCTGGTGTGTTTCCCGCTGGTGTGTTTCCCGCTGGTGTGTTTACTGCCAGTATGTGTCCCGCTGGTGTTTACTGCCAGTGTGTGTCCCGCTAGTGTGTTTCCCGCTGGTGTGTTTACTGCCAGTGTGTGTCCCGCTGGTGAGTTTCCCGCTGGTGTTTACTGCCAGTGTGTGTCCCACTGGTGTGTGTCCCGCTGGTGTTTACTGCCTGTGTGTGTCCCGCTGGTGTTTACTGCCAGTGTGTGTCCCGCTGGTGTTTACTGCCAGTGTGTTTCCCGCTGGTGTGTTTACTGCTGGTGTGTTTACTGCTGGTGTGTTTACTGCCAGTGTGTGTCCCGCTGGTGTTTACTGCCAGTGTGTGTCCCGCTGGTGTGTTTCATGAATCCCGCTGGTGTGTTTACTGCTGGTGTGTTTAATGCTGGTGTGTGTCCCGCTGGTGTGTTTCCCGCTGGTGTGTGTCCCGCTGGTGTGTGTACCGCTGGTGTGTTTCCCGCTGGTGTGTGTCCCGCTGGTGTGTGTCCTGCTGGTGTGTGTCCCGCTGGTGTGTGTCCCGCTGGTGTTTACTGCCAGTGTGTGTCCCGCTGGTGTGTTTCCCGAATCCCGCTGGTGTGTTTACTGCTGGTGTGTTTAATGCTGGTGTGTGTCCCGCTGGTGTGTTTCCCGCTGGTGTGTGTCCCGCTGGTGTGTTTCCCGCTGGTGTGTTTCCCGCTGGTGTGTGTCCCGCTGGTGTGTACTGCCAGTGTGTGTCCCGCTGGTGTGTTTCCCGCTGGTGTGTTTCCCGCTGGTGTGTTTCCCGCTGGTGTGTTTCCCGCTGGTGTGTGTCCCGCTGGTGTGTGTCCCGCTGGTGTGTACTGCCAGTGTGTGTCCCGCTGGTGTGTTTCCCGCTGGTGTGTGTCCCGCTGGTGTGTTTCCCGCTGGTGTGTTTCCCGCTGGTGTGTGTCCCGCTGGTGTGTACTGCCAGTGTGTGTCCCGCTGGTGTGTTTACTGCCCGCTGGTGTGTGTCCCAGAATAAAAAACAGAAAATCTCGCATTACCATTTTTTGTTTTACCTTTGCACGCAGTCGTTTTGCAACGAAGATAAAATTGGCGACTACACTGTCCAGCACCCGGTAGCCAACCTGCCTGTTGCGGCCAGGTATTCCGTCGATTGCAACTGGTACCGCGGCGTTATTGAGTCCTACTCGCCTGATGGCATCTCCGTGCTTTTTACCGACTATGGCAACAGAGAGGTGCACAAAGACAATCAGTTTATAAAATATCTTACAAAGCGATTTTATCAGCCTCACTCCATGTGCTGGCGTTGCTCAATGTACGGCGTGTCTGCCGGCGACCAATCGCCCAGGATGAAGTGAGTATATGCATGCACCCGACTGTGAGGCAGGCTGGTTAGGCTGCTCGCTGTGCCTGTTGATTGCGCTAAATGTGTTGTGGTGGGGCAGCCATTTACCTGTCAGTCATTTATAAAGGTGGGGCAGCCTGCCAGTCAGTATTATACAGGTAGGGCAGCCTGCCAGTCAGTATTATACAGGTGGGGCAGCCTGCCAGTCAGTATTATACAGGTGGGGCAGCCTGCCATTAATTAGTGCACAGGTAGTCATTACTTAGCTACATTCCCATCGCAGGTACCGCCAGAAGCAGCTGAAAGACATGCTTCAACAGTCCCATGTATTCAACTTTCTCTGCATGGATACGCCGAGTACGGTGGACCCGAACAGCGACGGCTTGCCCACAGTTCCGGTTGGCGTGTACGAGCTGAACACGCCTGTGTGCCTAAATGTTCGCCTATACGATGAGGGTGTCTACTCGGACATGCCGGCTGACGCCTTGGCCAGGCTAGTTAAGGAGGCTCCGGTGCCTGTCAGGTCCCGATTTGTCCGTTTAAACGAGAGCACGGGCGAGGTAACGGTGCTGCCGCGAGCCCAGCCGGCTACCCGAGGCAGTCGCGTCAAAGCCGCGGCCAGAGCGTCGGCAAATTCGACGCCGTCGGATTCGAATGTGTCCGACTCGCGATCGAGCACGCCAGCAGCCGCGCCGTCAGTGGATGTTGAGCCAATCAGCGAGAACTACCAACTGCTGGAGCCCTGGCTAGCTAAACTAGTCCTCACTGGCAAGCTGGATCATGCCGCCTGTACAGTCACTAGCATAGTTAATCCCGGCCTGTTCTACATCCGGCCTGAGAATGACATTGGCCGAGCGGCCGCGACTGAGCTCAATCATTTATTAGCTAGATTTTCGCCGCGCAACAATAACTCAGCGCCGAGACCGCTGCCACCGGATGCGCCTCCGACCGTACTGGCCTGCGTTCGGAAGCCTAATCTATTGTGGTACCGCTGTCGGCTGCTTCAGCGATCGTCTACAGCTGACACATGCACAGTGCTGCTGATTGATAGCGGGTATGTCAACTGTTCACCTGGGCTTGTAGGGATGCTGGAATTCATTTCACTTAGTCCCTATAGATAGAATATCTGAGCACTCTCAGTCCCTATAGATAGACCAGCTGAGCACTCTCAGTCTCTATAGATAGATTATTTGAGCACTCTCAATCCCTATAGATAGATTATTTGAGCACTCTCAATTCCTGTAGATAGACCAGCTGAGCACTCTCAATTCCTGTAGATAGACCAGCTGAGCACTCTCAATTCCTGTAGATAGACCAGCTGAGCACTCTCAATCCCTATATATAGACCAGCTGAGCACTCTCAATCCCTATAGATAGATTATTTGAGCACTCTCAATCCCTATAGATAGATTATTTGAGCACTCTCAATTCCTGTAGATAGACCAGCTGAGCACTCAGTCCCTAAAGATAGACCAGCTGAGCACTCTCAATCCCTGTAGTTAAACCGTCTGAGCACCCTCAATCCTTATAGAACCTAGATAGACCATTTGAGGACAGTCAATCCTTATAGAACCTAGATAGACCATTTGAGCACTCTCAATCCTTATAGAACCTAGATAGACCATTTGAGGACACTCAATCCTTATAGAACCTAGATAGACCATTTGACACCCTCAATCCTTATAGAACCTAGATAGACCATTTGAGCACCCTCAATCCTTATAGAACCTAGATAGACCATTTGAGGACACTCAATCCTTATAGAACCTAGATAGACCATTTGAGGACACTCAATCCTTATAGAACCTAGATAGACCATTTGAGCACCCTCAATCCTTATAGAACCTAGATAGACCATTTGAGGACACTCAATCCTTATAGAACCTAGATAGACCATTTGAGCACCCTCAATCCTTATAGAACCTAGATAGACCATTTGAGGACACTCAATCCTTATAGAACCTAGATAGACCATTTGAGCACCCTCAATCCTTATAGAACCTAGATAGACCATTTGAGCACTCTCAATCCTTATAGAACCTAGATAGACCATTTGAGCACCCTCAATCCTTATAGAACCTAGATAGACCATTTGAGCACCCTCAATCCTTATAGAACCTAGATAGACCATTTGAGCACTCTCAATCCTTATAGAACCTAGATAGACAATTTGAGCACCCTCAATCCTTATAGAACCTAGATAGACCATTTGAGCACCCTCAATCCTTATAGAACCTAGATAGACCATTTGAGCACCCTCAATCCTTATAGAACCTAGATAGACCATTTGAGCACTCTCAATCCTTATAGAACCTAGATAGACAATTTGAGCACTCTCAATCCTTATAGAACCTAGATAGACCATTTGAGCACTCTCAATCCTTATAGAACCTAGATAGACCATTTGAGCACCCTCACTCAATCCTTATAGAACCTAGATAGACCATTTGAGCACCCTCAATCCTTATAGAACCTAGATAGACCATTTGAGCACTCTCAATCCTTATAGAACCTAGATAGACCATTTGAGCACCCTCAATCCTTATAGAACCTAGATAGACCATTTGAGCACTCTCAATCCTTATAGAACCTAGATAGACCATTTGAGCACTCTCAATCCTTATAGAACCTAGATAGACCATTTGAGCACCCTCAATCCTTATAGAACCTAGATAGACCATTTGAGGACACTCAATCCTTACCCGCCTGGCTGTCGTAATCCGGTTTTCATCCGGAGCGACGTCCGGAATTTCATCCGGTACGTAATACAAATGTCCCATTTAAAAACCGGATGAGAGCCGGATGAAAAGTTTACAAACCGGATGAAAACATGCATATTTGACCTTTCATCCGGGTGTTCAACCAACATTAGTCCGGAAATTCATCCGGGAAGCTATCCGGAAAGCCGCGGAGAACAGGGCGGAGCGAATTCCGGAGCGAATCCGGACGAAATGTATGCACGCCTCCACCAGATGAGAAACCGGACGAAATTCCGGATGAATGCCGGATCAAATGTATGCACATGTCTACCGGATGAGAAACCGGACGAAATTCCGGATGAATGCCGGATCAAATGTATGCACATGTCTACCGGATGAGAAACCGGACGAAATTCCGGATGAATGTCAGATCAAATGTATGCACATGTCTACCGGATGAGAAACCGGACGAAATTCCGGATGAATGCCAGATCAAATGTATGCACATGTCTACCGGATGGTAAAGCAGATGACATGTTAAAGAACTAAGTAAGGTTGACAACAAGACGAAATCTTTTGAAAACGTAAGAAAACAAATTGCTGGAAACACCTCAAAGAAAGCAAGGTATATTGCACTTGCACAGAGGGTGGCCAACCTCTAATTCACTGTGCTGGATAGAGTAGTGGAAGCTGAATATATTGAGACCGAAGATAATTGTTAAAGTTGCGTGTCGCTAAAAATGCAAATACACAAGACATGCTTGAGTCAAAAATAGAATGGAAAAACCTCACATTGGGTGGACAAATCAGGAGAAATGGAGAATAAGACGACACACTGTCTTTTGGGCGGCTACAAATTAGTACCAGGCAGAAAAACTAGAAATTTCACAGAAGAAAAACTTCCAGCTACACGAAGAAACAGGCGCAGAAAAAAACTCACTTATAAAATTGGGGACAACAGAAAAAATAGCGACATATACATTTTTCCATACTGGGAGTGAAACAGAAAGTGTCAACAGAAAACCAGAAACGCAGACCCGAGGGCGATATTACCTATCTGCAGAACAGTGATTACTGTACACGTTAGTAACGTTAAGTAACGTTACTGTTCTAAAACACCCACCATGATGTACAGATTGCAGGCGATGGGTACATCGTGCACTTTACATACTGCAGAATTTTTGAGGAATTTTTGTCCTCATGATATGCTACTGTCTAATCGAGCACATGCTCTTAAGACCCCTAGGCGCTACATATTTGATTCGTGACCAATATTAAGTTGCAGTCGCAGAAGCAGTAGTGTCATGAGCATATTCGCGCCACGCCGCGGCCACTGGCAATGGCACACGGCTCCCTCTTATATCCTATAGACTGCGACAAAACGACTGGCCCACGACTATATAGCCTACTATCCCATCAGGGAAAGTAGCATATCTTCCGCATTGTCCACATCGCCGGCCGGACGCTGACTTGTGGGCCCAACCTCTGCGAAGACAGTTCTGGCCAGGTCAAAGATCGCGCTAGCGGGGGCTGTTTATTTAAGTTTAACACAGAAAAGGGATGACTTCTTAAAAAAACACAATAACACAGCTATTTTAAAAAAGCACAGAAAAACACAAATAAAACAGCAGTGGTCACACTGGTCACTCATTACATATTTCTTTACCTAATAACAACTCAACGCGGTCTTGCAAATTACATACTCATAAAAAATCCAAGTCCCCTTTCTGAACTCGGTATTTCATCCGGACTTCTTCCGTTTCGTGCATCGGTCTTTATCCGGCTTTCGGCGGGTCAATGGACGGATGTAAAACCGGACGAAATTCCGGACCAAAATATGCTTTCTTCCGGTTTTTATCCGGTTTTCAATCCGGCTGATTGTTCGATTTTAATCGACGAGTCAACCGGATCAAAAACCGGATGAAAAGAGTCACAAAGAGAACTCTTTCATCCGGCTTTACTCCGGATTTCGGCCCGGTTTTTGGTCCGGAAAAAAAACCGGATCAAAACCGGATCAACATCTTTTTGGTCCGGAAACACCCCCCTAAAACGGGTTAAACCGGACGAGGCCGGATGAAAACCGGATTACGACAGCCAGGCGGGTATAGAACCTAGATAGACCATTTGAGCACTCTCAATCCTTATAGAACCTAGATAGACAATTTGAGCACCCTCAATCCTTATAGAACCTAGATAGACCATTTGAGCACCCTCAATCCTTATAGAACCTAGATAGACCATTTGAGCACTCTCAATCCTTATAGAACCTAGATAGACAATTTGAGCACCCTCAATCCTTATAGAACCTAGATAGACCATTTGAGCACCCTCAATCCTTATAGAACCTAGATAGACAATTTGAGCACTCTCAATCCCATCAGCCCCGCCAAACGCACACTGCAGCGAAGAGTACAACACGCCAGCCAATGCGATATTCGAAATCACCGACAATCAACTGGCCTCTATGCCGCCCCTGGCTGTGCCCTGCCGCCTGTACGGCGCTATTCCGGCCGGCGGCCAGCGCTGGACTCGCACCTCCGCCGAGGCGATGCGCAGTCACCTCGCTAGGCGAGAATATTTCGCCCACATGTGCGCTCTAGTCATGAGCGAGGAGGCCTCAACAACGGCTGCTAATGCAGAGGCGTCGCAGCAACGGCTTGCCGCTGTCGACCTGTTGCTGTGCAACAGCGATGGCCAGTGCAACCGGCTAAGCAGCATGCTGCGCCTGGAGGGCGTGGCCCTGCGACACGTCGAGCCGGTGCCGCCCGAGGCCGCTTATCAACGCCTGGCTGAAGCGTTGCAGAAAACTTTTGCGGAAAAACGCGACGAAAACTTGCGACTCCGCGACGCGGAGGCCGCCGCCACCGCCGACGCTCTTAAGTCTTCAAATTTAGCCGAACAGATGCCGCAGTGTGTGAGTTGCTACTAATTTGCACAGTATCGATTATCGGTTTTGCCACTTAAGCCTTTTTGATTTAGTCATTTTCGTTATGAAATCCAGATGTTAATCTACTCACATCTCACTGTCACCAGCTCTCATCTCACTGTCACTAACTCTTATCTCACTGTTACCAATTGTCATCTCACTGTTACCAATTGTCATCTCACTGTGACCAACTCACATCTCACTGTGACCAACTCACATCTCACTGTTACCAACTCACATCTCACTGTCACCAACTCTAATCTCACTGTCACCAACTCACATCTCACTGTGACCAACTCTCATCTCACTGTTACCAATTGTCATCTCACTGTGACCAACTCTCATCTCACTGTTACCAATTGTCATCTCACTGTGACCAACTCTCATCTCACTGTCACCAACTCACATCTCACTGTTACCAATTGTCATCTCACTGTCACCAACTCACATCTCACTGTTACCAACTCACATCTCACTGTCACCAACTCTAATCTCACTGTCACCAACTCACATCTCACTGTGACCAACTCTCATCTCACTGTTACCAATTGTCATCTAACTGTGACCAACTCACATCTCACTGTCACCAACTCACATCTCACTGTCAAAATCTAATCTCACTGGCACCAACTCACATCTCACTGGCACCAACTCACATCTCACTGTCACCAACTCTCATCTCACTGTCACCAACTCACATCTCACTTTCACCAACTCACATCTCACTGTCACCAACTCACATCTCACTTTCACCAACTCACATCTCACTGTCACCAACTCTCATCTCACTGTCACCAACTCTCATCTCACTGTCAAAATCTAATCTCACTGTGACCAACTCACATCTCACTGTGACCAATTGTCATCTCACTGTGACCAACTCACATCTCACTGGCACCAACTCACATCTCACTGTGACCAACTCACATCTCACTGTGACCAACTCACATCTCACTGTGACCAACTCACATCTCACTGTGACCAACTCACATCTCACTGTGACCAACTCTCATCTCACTGTTACCAATTGTCATCTCACTGTGACCAACTCACATCTCACTGTGACCAACTCACATCTCACTGTGACCAACTCACATCTCACTGGCACCAACTCACATCTCACTGTGACCAACTCACATCTCACTGTGACCAACTCACATCTCACTGTGACCAACTCTCATCTCACTGTTACCAATTGTCATCTCACTGTGACCAACTCACATCTCACTGTGACCAACTCACATCTCACTGTGACCAACTCACATCTCACTGTGACCAACTCTCATCTCACTGTTACCAATTGTCATCTCACTGTGACCAACTCACATCTCACTGTGACCAACTCACATCTCACTGTGACCAACTCACATCTCACTGTGACCAACTCACATCTCACTGTGACCAACTCTCATCTCACTGTCTCTAACTCTCATCTCACTGTGACCAACTCTCATCTCACTGTCTCTAACTCTCATCTCACTGTGACCAACTCTCATCTCACTGTCTCTAACTCTCATCTCACTGTGACCAACTCTCATCTCACTGTCTCTAACTATCCCAGGACATCAGTGCTGCTAAAGAAGACGCGACACCGCAGCAGATGCAGCGACAACAGCCAAACATTGCTGACGAACCAAATTCGGACGATGAGTTCGAACTTAACGAAGAATTCCTTTTGAAGCCATCTGATGAGGACGGAGACTGGGTGATTGGCGACCCGTCGCCTCCGTCTGCCGCTGCCGCAGCTCCTCCAGCCGCCGCCGCCGCCACAGAAGACTCCTCAGCCTCCACGTCCACCAGCTTTGTAAGTGTCACAGCCGAAGCAGCTAATTCGAAACCGGAAGCGGAAGTAGAAGCAGAACCGGAAGCGGAGGCGGAGGCAGAACCCGAACCGGTAGTGGAAGCAGAACAGGAAACGGAACCGGAAGCAGACGCAGAACCGGAAGTAGAAGCAGACGCAGAACCGGAAGTAGAAGCAGACGCAGAACCGGAAGTGGAAGCAGAAGCAGATCCGGAAGCGGAAGCGGACAACGCCGTTGCTAACAACGCTTCAACCTTGCCTAAGAATGCTTTGTCAGATCTGCCTTCCGTTCGTCCTCTGGGCGACCAATTCCGTTGGCCAAATATTCAAGTCGGACCGCTGCGAGAGCCAATCCAAGCTAAGCTGAGTCATCTGGACTGCTCGGATGAGCGAATGGTAATCTATATGCAGCGATCCGACGAG
Source organism: Macrostomum lignano (assembly GCA_002269645.1). NCBI lineage: Eukaryota > Metazoa > Platyhelminthes > Macrostomidae > Macrostomum > Macrostomum lignano. Next base: position 33,220 of record NIVC01003620.1, read on the forward strand.
CGCAGCGAGGCGCTTCTGACGGAGTTGCGCCATGCGCTGCACACTGTCTATTCTGCAGTGTCCTATGCTCAGTACGATTTCGATGTCCTAGTTGAAGATTGGGCGAGGCGGTAAGCTTTTCTTTACTTTGATCCCGCCACCCCAGATCGGAAAATGTACATTCCTGCCTGACCAGCGCCCACCCCAGATCGGATAATGTACATTCCCTCCTGACCAGCGCCCACCCCAGATCGTATAATGTACATTCCCTCCTGACTAGCGCCCACCCCAGATCGTATAATGTACATTCCCTCCTGACCAGCGCCCACCCCAGATCGGATAATGTACATTCCCTCTTGACTGGCAACCCCTCCCAGATCGGATAATGTACATTCCCTCCTGGCCGGCGCCCACACCAGATCGGATAATGTACATTCCCTGAGACTGCACCCACCCCAGACCGGATAATGTACATTCCCTGAGACCGGCACCCACCCCAGATCGGATAATGTACATTCCCTGAGACCGGCACCCACCCCAGATCGGATAATGTACATTCCCTGAGACCGGCACCCACCCCAGATCGGATAATGAACATTCCCTGAGACCGGCACCCACCCCAGATTGGATAATGTGTACACATTTCCTCAGCCGCAGCGGCAATTCCTCAAGCGCCGAACTGAAATGTTTAAATTTTCGCAACCGCAGGTCGGTGGTGTTCGAGTCTGACGGAGTCTGGTGCCGCGGTCGCGTGCTTAACTACGTCAGAGAGCAGGGCCTGTTTTTCCTGCTAGATATTGACACGGGCTACTCCAAGGTGATGCCCACTGGCAACATGAGACCCGTGTTCGACTGCGAAGGCCTCACCGGTGGCGACCTGTCCGAGTCGATTAGCCTCATCAAATCTACTCCGCCATTCGCTCTACCAATCACTCTTTGGGATTTGTATCCCACAGATCCCGAGCACTTCGATAGTCACACGTTCCGCGACTGGCGGCCCTACCAGAAGACCATCGGCGCCCTGCTGACTAGCAGTGCCAAACTACGCGTTTACATTGTACGCAAAGCATTCTGTCCGGCCACCAATGAGCTGCTGCTTGCGTCCATTGTTCTGCTGCCAGACAATCGAGAGATTAGCCAGGAGCTTATTGATGGCCTGCCGTGGCTTGATCGGGACCAGAAACTGTTTAAAATGGCCTACAGGTCAGGCTTTGTAATTTAATCGTATTAATTTCTTGAGTCCTTTTTCCTGTTCGTTGGGCTGTCTTCTAATCATTTCCCCTATCCTTTCGTGTCCCTTTCCCTATCCTTTCTGGTCCTTTTCCCTATCCTTTCTGGTCCCTTTCCGGCTCCTTTCTGGTCCTTTTCCGGCTCCTTTCTGGTCCTTTTCCCTATCCTTTCTGGTCCTTTTCCGGCTCCTTTCTGGTCCTTTTCCCTATCCTTTCTGGTCCTTTTCCCTATCCTTTCTGGTCCTTTTCCGGCTCCTTTCTGGTCCTTTTCCGGCTCCTTTCTGGTCCTTTTCCCTATCCTTTCTGGTCCTTTTCCGGCTCCTTTCTGGTCCTTTTCCCTATCCTTTCTGGTCCTTTTCCGGCTCCTTTCTGGTCCTTTTCCCTATCCTTTCTGGTCCTTTTCCCTATCCTTTCTGGTCCTTTTCCCTATCCTTTCTGGTCCTTTTCCGGCTCCTTTCTGGTCCTTTTCCCTATCCTTTCTGGTCCTTTTCCCTATCCTTTCTGGTCCTTTTCCGGCTCCTTTCTGGTCCTTTTCCGGCTCCTTTCTGGTCCTTTTCCCTATCCTTTCTGGTCCTTTTCCGGCTCCTTTCTGGTCCTTTTCCCTATCTTTTCTGGTCCTTTTCCGGCTCCTTTCTGGTCCTTTTCCGGCTCCTTTCTGGTCCTTTTCCGGCTCCTTTCTGGTCCTTTTCCCTATCCTTTCTGGTCCCTTTCCGGCTCCTTTCTGGTCCTTTTCCGGGTCCTTTCTGGCCGTTTTGTGTCCCTTCTGGTCCTTCAGATGGCCTTCTGGTTCATTTCATGGTACTTACGACTGCCTTTTGCAGTTTGAATCCTTCGCACAGCATTCTACAACCTGCGTCATTTATAAAAAAATCCGGTTCATTCGGTCATTTTGGCTTCTAATCTCTATGCTAAAGTTCTACCTGATCGAACTGTTAATTAATTGGGGCTTTTAGAAACTTCAGTCGCTAAGAATAAACTGCCAACCCCCCCGCTGAGTCAGGTACGACCTCATGGATCCCGATCGACCGTTCGTGCCATTGCCGCTGCAGCCTTCGCGCTACGCTTCAATCGGCCTGCCGCCAACCAGCGAGCCCTGCCCAGTAGAGGCCACGGACATTTTGGACCTGCCCTGCGTAGTGTCTCTACAGCTGCTGCCGCTGGACTCCGCAGCCGATCGGCCAATGAGCGACTGGCGTCGACTTGTCAATCAGACTTATCAGCGGCTTGTGTGCGGCGATCTGTACCACAGGCTGCAGACTGAGGGCCCCAGGCAGCCACCGCTGCCTGAAGTGAGTTGTGATGTACTTGGATGCGCAATCCGAGCCACCACTACACCACATTCACCCAATCCAAGCCCCTCATCCACCCAATTCAAGCCACTATATTCACCCAATTCAAGCCACTACATTCACCCAATTTAAGCCACTATATTCACCCAATTCAAGCCCCTCATTCACCCAATTCAAGCCACTACATTCACCCAATTCAAGCCACTATATTCACCCAATTCAAGCCACTATATTCACCCAATTCAAGCCCCTCATTCACCCAATTCAAGCCACTACATTCACCCAATTCAAGCCACTATATTCACCCAATTCAAGCCCCTCATTCACCCAATTCAAGCCACTACATTCACCCAATTCAAGCCACTATATTCACCCAATTCAAGCCCCTCATTCACCCAATTCAAGCCACTACATTCACCCAATTCAAGCCCCTCATTCACCCAATTCAAGCCACTACATTCACCCAATTCAAGCCACTATATTCACCCAATTCAAGCCACTACATTCACCCAATTCAAGCCACTATATTCACCCAATTCAAGCCACCACATTCACCCAATTCAAGCCACTATATTCACCCAATTCAAGCCCCTCATTCACCCAATTCTAGCCACTACATTCACCCAATTCAAGCCCCTACATTCACCCAATTCAAGCCACTACATTCACCCAATTCAAGCCACTATATTCACCCAATTCAAGCCACTACATTCACCCAATTCAAGCCACTATATTCACCCAATTCAAGCCACTACATTCACCCAATTCAAGCCACTATATTCACCCAATTCAAGCCCCTCATTCACCCAATTCAAGCCACTACATTCACCCAATTCTAGCCACTACATTCACCCAATTCAAGCCCCTACATTCACCCAATTCAAGCCCATCATTCACCAAATCCACACCACAATACACCGAATGCCAATCCACATCACTCATTCACTCAATCGCGTTCTCATTTTCATCACTCATTCCCCTCGCTCACCCAACCAGGGCGTGGATATTCCGTGCGCCTGCGTGGCGAAATTCTCCGAGGACGGCGTGTGGTACCGCGCCGAGGTGCTTCTGTTTAAGGAAGACACGATGTTAGTGTACTTTGTGGACTACGGCAACGCCGAGTACATGAGCCTGGCCAGGAGTGAGTGCAATCTACGCCAGCCTTTGTTCCTCGACGAGCCCTGTCTGGCTGTCCGCTGCCGGCTCCAGGGTCTTGTGCGGCATCCCGATCGCGACCTGGATGACCTGCCAACCCGCAGTCTCTCCGCTCAGGTGATCAGCTGCCTCGTCGCTACCGGAGCTGCTCATGATGACGATAAGCAGCAGCCGCCGGAGCAGAAGCAACTCTGGCTTGACGTCAAACGTCGATACGATGATGGAGTTCGTCAACCGGATGTTGTTCTCTACGACGATGCCAAACTGACCGCGTCTGCCAATGAGCGCCTGCTGGATGCCAAATTGATGACAATCAGGCGCGACTATCCCGACGATGCCACGTTTAATAGTGGGTTCCAGCTGGTTTGAGAGCGGGTTCCAGCTTGTTTGAGAGCGGGTTCCAGCTGGTTTGAGAGCGGGTTCCAGCTTGTTTGAGAGCGGGTTCCAGCTGGTTTGAGAGCGGGTTCCAGCTGGTTTGAGAGCGGGTTCCAGCTTGTTTGAGAGCGGGTTCCAGCTTGTTTGAGAGCGGGTTCCAGCTTGTTTGAGAGCGGGTTCCAGCTGGTTTGAGAGCGGGTTCCAGCTTGTTTGAGAGCGGGTTCCAGCTTGTTTGAGAGCGGGTTCCAGCTGGTTTGAGAGCGGGTTCCAGCTTGTTTGAGAGCGGGTTCCAGCTGGTTTGAGAGCGGGTTCCAGCTTGTTTGAGAGCGGGTTCCAGCTTGTTTGAGAGCGGGTTCCAGCTGGTTTGAGAGCGGGTTCCAGCTGGTTTGAGAGCGGGTTCCAGCTTGTTTGAGAGCGGGTTCCAGCTGGTTTGAGAGCGGGTTCCAGCTTGTTTGAGAGCGGGTTCCAGCTGGTTTGAGAGCGGGTTCCAGCTTGTTTGAGAGCGGGTTCCAGCTGGTTTGAGAGCGGGTTCCAGCTTGTTTGAGAGCGGGTTCCAGCTGGTTTGAGAGCGGGTTCCAGCTGGTTTGAGAGCGGGTTCCAGCTTGTTTGAGAGCGGGTTCCAGCTTGTTTGAGAGCGGGTTCCAGCTTGTTTGAGAGCGGGTTCCAGCTGGTTTGAGAGCGGGTTCCAGCTTGTTTGAGAGCGGGTTCCAGCTTGTTTGAGAGCGGGTTCCAGCTTGTTTGAGAGCGGGTTCCAGCTGGTTTGAGAGCGGGTTCCAGCTTGTTTGAGAGCGGGTTCCAGCTTGTTTGAGAGCGGGTTCCAGCTTGTTTGAGAGCGGGTTCCAGCTTGTTTGAGAGCGGGTTCCAGCTGGTTTGAGAGCGGGTTCCAGCTTGTTTGAGAGCGGGTTCCAGCTGATTTGAGAGCGGGTTCCAGCTTGTTTGAGAGCGGGTTCCAGCTTGTTTGAGAGCGGGTTCCAGCTTGTTTGAGAGCGGGTTCCAGCTGGTTTGAGAGCGGGTTCCAGCTTGTTTGAGAGCGGGTTCCAGCTGGTTTGAGAGCGGGTTCCAGCTGGTTTGAGAGCGGGTTCCAGCTTGTTTGAGAGCGGGTTCCAGCTTGTTTGAGAGCGGGTTCCAGCTGGTTTGAGAGCGGGTTCCAGTTGGTTTGAGAGCGGGTTCCAGCTGGTTTGAGAGCGGGTTCCAGTTGGTTTGAGAGCGGGTTCCAGCTGGTTTGAGAGCGGGTTCCAGTTGGTTTGAGAGCGGGTTCCAGCTGATTTGAGAGCGGGTTCCAGCTTGTTTGAGAGCGGGTTCCAGCTTGTTTGAGAGCGGGTTCCAGCTTGTTTGAGAGCGGGTTCCAGCTTGTTTGAGAGCGGGTTCCAGCTTGTTTGAGAACGGGTTCCAGCTTGTTTGAGAGCGGGTTCCAGCTGGTTTGAGAGCGGGTTCCAGCTGGTTTGAGAGCGGGTTCCAGCTTGTTTGAGAGCGGGTTCCAGCTTGTTTGAGAGCGGGTTCCAGCTGGTTTGAGAGCGGGTTCCAGTTGGTTTGAGAGCGGGTTCCAGCTGGTTTGAGAGCGGGTTCCAGTTGGTTTGAGAGCGGGTTCCAGCTGATTTGAGAGCGGGTTCCAGCTTGTTTGAGAGCGGGTTCCAGCTTGTTTGAGAGCGGGTTCCAGCTTGTTTGAGAGCGGGTTCCAGCTTGTTTGAGAGCGGGTTCCAGCTTGTTTGAGAACGGGTTCCAGCTTGTTTGAGAGCGGGTTCCAGCTGGTTTGAGAGCGGGTTCCAGTTGGTTTGAGAGCGGGTTCCAGCTGATTTGAGAGCGGGTTCCAGCTTGTTTGAGAGCGGGTTCCAGCTGGTTTGAGAGCGGGTTTTTAAGTGGCTTGAGAGCGGTTCTTTATTCGATTTTGTTTAGCTAAAATGTTGGTGTTGCTTGTTTTATGCGATCTCGTTGTTTTAATACTACTTATTAGTAGCTTGCAGGGTGTCCTAGGCCTAGCAAATACTAGAATTAAAGAATGCCTATTAAATTTCAGCAGTGCCAATGGGGTAAATTATGTTGTTTCCTTTTACATATTACTAATTAGATGACACGCAAACACCCTGCCAGCTTACTATTGGTGTCTTAATCTATCTTGGAGGTGATAAAGAGAAATTTAAGAAAGCAACGTTACTACTGTCCTGCCCTGTCATTGAGTAGTATTTTTAAGGATATACGTTATTCTCGTCAATTCTGTATGATAATAATAATTTTAGTATTATAAAAATTCTGAAGTAACCCACTGATCGAAGGCATTTCATGTTTCGTTTTCAATTTCAACTAACTTTCTGTTAATCTTGAACTTTAGTGATCCATCTTTGCTTATAATAAGCAGCCTTGTACCAAATTAATTACGCTTAACACATGACTACTGTGAGTACTTGTATGGGATATTATAGCTTATAATTTTCAAATACTATTTTTGTGGCCTCGTCCATCTGTTGAGTCTGATCTATAAATAAACCTGGTATCAGCTGAGCGGGCACCGCGCCTGCGTGCCTCAGCAAGCATTTGTTCAAATTTATATTTCCTGCATTCACTTCACAAATACAGATTCTCATTGACATTGAAATTTTCATTTATAATGCTCTAGCCAGTCACACCTGATAATGATCAAGCCAGTCACACCTGATAATGCTCAAGCCAGTCACACCTGATAATGCTCAAGCCAGTCACACCTGATAATGGTCACACCTGATAATGATCAAGCCAGTCACACCTGATAATGATCAAGACAGTCACACCTGATAATGATCAAGCCAGTCACACCTGATAATGCTCAAGCCAGTCACACCCGATAATGATCAAGCCAGTCACACCTGATAATGTCGATATCAAGCCAGTCACACCTGATAATGATCAAGCCAGTCACACCTGATAATGATCAAGCCAGTCACACCTGATAATGCTCAAGCCAGTCACACCTGATAATGATCAAGCGAGTCACACCTGATAATGTCGATATCAAGCCAGTCACACCTGATAATGATCAAGCCAGTCACACCTGATAATGCTCAAGCCAGTCACACCCGATAATGATCAAGCCAGTCACACCTGATAATGTCGATATCAAGCCAGTCACACCTGATAATGATCAAGCCAGTCACACCTGATAATGATCAATCCAGTCACACCTGATAATGATCAAGCCAGTCACACCTGATAATGATCAAGCCAGTCACACCTGATAATGATCAAGCCAGTCACACCTGATAATGTCGATATCAAGCCAGTCACACCTGATAATGCTCAAGCCAGTCACACCTGATAATGATCAAGCCAGTCACACCTGATAATGATCAAGCCAGTCACACCTGATAATGATCAAGGCAGTCACACCTGATAATGATCAAGGCAGTCACACCCGATAATGATCAAGCCAGTCACACCTGATAATGATCAAGCCAGTCACACCTGATAATGATCAAGCCAGTCACACCTGATAATGTCGATATCAAGCCAGTCACACCTGATAATGATCAAGCCAGTCACACCTGATAATGATTAAGCCAGTCACACCTGATAATGATCAAGCCAGTCACACCTGATAATGATCAAGCCAGTCACACCTGATAATGATCAAGCCAGTCACACCTGATAATGTCGATATCAAGCCAGTCACACCTGATAATGATCAAGCCAGTCACACCTGATGATGATCAAGCCAGTCACACCTGATAATGATCAAGCCAGTCACACCTGATGATGATCAAGCCAGTCACACCTGATAATGATCAAGCCAGTCACACCTGATAATGATCAAGCCAGTCACACCTGATAATGTCGATATCAAGCCAGTCACACCTGATAATGATCAAGCCAGTCACACCTGATGATGATCAAGCCAGTCACACCTGATAATGATCAAGCCAGTCACACCTGATGATGATCAAGCCAGTCACACCTGATAATGATCAAGCCAGTCACACCTGATGATGATCAAGCCAGTCACACCTGATAATGATCAAGCCAGTCACACCTGATAATGATCAAGCCAGTCACACCTGATAATGATCAAGCCAGTCACACCTGATAATGATTAAGCCAGTCACACCTGATAATGATCAAGCCAGTCACACCTGATAATGATTAAGCCAGTCACACCTGATAATGATCAAGCCAGTCACACCTGATAATGATCAAGCCAGTCACACCTGATAATGTCGATATCAAGCCAGTCACACCTGATAATGATCAAGCCAGTCACACCTGATGATGATCAAGCCAGTCACACCTGATAATGATCAAGCCAGTCACACCTGATGATGATCAAGCCAGTCACACCTGATAATGATCAAGCCAGTCACACCTGATAATGATCAAGCCAGTCACACCTGATAATGTCGATATCAAGCCAGTCACACCTGATAATGATCAAGCCAGTCACACCTGATGATGATCAAGCCAGTCACACCTGATAATGATCAAGCCAGTCACACCTGATGATGATCAAGCCAGTCACACCTGATAATGATCAAGCCAGTCACACCTGATGATGATCAAGCCAGTCACACCTGATAATGATCAAGCCAGTCACACCTGATAATGATCAAGCCAGTCACACCTGATAATGTCGATATCAAGCCAGTCACACCTGATAATGATCAAGCCAGTCACACCTGATAATGATCAAGCCAGTCACACCTGATAATGTCGATATCAAGCCAGTCACACCTGATAATGATCAAGCCAGTCACACCTGATGATGATCAAGCCAGTCACACCTGATAATGATCAAGCCAGTCACACCTGATGATGATCAAGCCAGTCACACCTGATAATGATCAAGCCAGTCACACCTGATGATGATCAAGCCAGTCACACCTGATAATGATCAAGCCAGTCACACCTGATAATGATCAAGCCAGTCACACCTGATAATGTCGATATCAAGCCAGTCACACCTGATAATGATCAAGCCAGTCACACCTGATAATGATCAAGCCAGTCACACCTGATAATGTCGATATCAAGCCAGTCACACCTGATAATGATCAAGCCAGTCACACCTGATGATGATCAAGCCAGTCACACCTGATAATGATCAAGCCAGTCACACCTGATGATGATCAAGCCAGTCACACCTGATAATGATCAAGCCAGTCACACCTGATAATGATCAAGCCAGTCACACCTGATAATGTCGATATCAAGCCAGTCACACCTGATAATGATCAAGCCAGTCACACCTGATAATGATCAAGCCAGTCACACCTGATAATGTCGATATCAAGCCAGTCACACCTGATAATGATCAAGCCAGTCACACCTGATAATGATCAAGCCAGTCACACCTGATAATGTCGATATCAAGCCAGTCACACCTGATAATGATCAAGCCAGTCACACCTGATAATGATCAAGCCAGTCACACCTGATAATGATGGAAATTGTTTAAATATTCCCCTTTTAATTAATGAGTTAGTAGGCACGATTTCTTAATGTATGTTTGTTGCTGAAGATCATTTTGATGTGGAGCATTAATATAAACAACACTCAAAAATATTAAATCATTTTTAAACATTTTAAAGTATACAATCTGTTATAGTACGATTACACGTAAATCTCCAGTGTGAAAATTTATTCATGTACGAGTATGAAGAAAATTTGAAAAAACAAGCCAGGATTTGAATCTGGAATCTTCTGATCCGTGGTAGTCATCCGCGTTATCCATTGCGCCACATTTTCTTAAATGTGGATACATAAATGTATCAAGCAATCTTGTTTAAACGCCCTGTTGTCTGTTATGGAAGTTATGGAAGTTATCTGTTATGGAAGTTATCTGTTATGGAAGTTATGGAAGCTAGTTATTCTTGTGGTAACTACAAACTGAGTAGAGCTTGGAGTTTCCCAGGATTGCTCTTAGCAGAGTAGCTCAACAGTAAACGCATCGAAGAATCTCGGCCCAAGGTAAATCCCTTTCAAATATTTAAATTTTTATTACGATTTTGAGCAGTTTCGATTCGTTTGCTAATTAGTGAGTCAGTTAGTTAGTTTGTTTGTTTGTTAGTCAGTTAGTTAGTTAGTTTGTTAGTCAGTTAGTTAGTTAGTTAGTTAGTTAGTCAGTTAGTTAGTTAGTTAGTTAGTTAGTTAGTTAGTTAGTTAGTTAGTTAGTCGGTCAGTTAGTTAGTTAGTTAGTTAGTTAGTTAGTTAGTGAGTTAGTTAGTTACTTGCGAAAGGTCGTTTTCGCAAGTCCGCAAGTTTGCTTGACCCGGCCCCTATCCAATCGGTTCTGCCTGGTGGCGCAGGAGACCGTGAGGCCCAACAAGTCCGGGCCCCAGCTGTACCAGGAAGCGCGTTTAGAATTGCCACCTTCAACTGTCGCACTCTCAAACCTGCTTGGAGGAGGGGGATGCTGGCGCAGCTAGCATCCGATCTGCAGCTGGACATTGTGATGCTGCAGTAAGTTTCAATTGTGACGCAGGACGGCCTCCAACGTGAGGATCTCGGTGCCGGCTGGACCCTGTTTTTCACCTCAGCGGACAGTCGAGGACGTGGAGGAGTCGGCGCTCTAGTCGGACCGCGGCTGCAGCAGAGTGTCTGCTGTGTCCCCGTGTCACCTCGGCTTTTGCGTGTGGATGTGAGACTGCGAGGCCGTAACGCCCGGCTGTTCTGCGCGTATGCACCGACAGCTGCCCATCAGCATGAGGCGCAGGAGTTCTTTGATTTCCTGTCAGAGCAGCTCGAGACGGTCGCAATGCGTGACACTCTGGCGGTGCTTGGCGATCTCAACGCTGTCGCGGAGAGGTCCCAGCGCTCCCTGTTCGTGTCCCCGCGCCAGAATGGCAACTCTAGTGCGCTTGCGGACCTTATGTCGCGGCAAGATCTGGTGTCGGCGAACACGCGCTTCCGCAAGCCAGCTTTTCGTTTGGCGACTTTTGCTGGTTGTAAGCGAAGAAAGCGGAACGCGCGCCGAAACGCCACGACGCGCCGGGCCCAGCTCGACCACATTCTTGTTCGTAACCGCGAGCGCAGTCGGGTGACAGACTGCGACACGATGGCCCCGCTGTCCATCCGATCCGACCACCGCCTGCTTTTCTGCAACCTTCGCATCCGGGATCCGCTGTACAGGCCGCCCAAGCAACCCCCACGCCGCTATTTCCGGGCTCTGCGAGATTCTAGCACCCGCGGCAGGTTCGCGTACGCGTTCGCCACCGCACTGGGAGAGTCTGCGAGCACCGGTAACTACTCTGAAATTAGCGCGGCAGTAGCGACGGCAGCGAGCAAAACTCTGCCACTGATGAAATCTGCAGCCCGTAGTCTCCCTGTCTGGGCGGATGACAAGGAGGTTCAAGAGGCGAGGCGGACAGTCGAGAGGCTGCGACGGTCCAGGAGACCGACGGCAGAGGCCGAGAAAGCCCTGTCAGACGTTTATGTCAGGCGGCAGCAAGCCGCTGTTGACGATGCCATCCGAAGCGTCACCTCCGCAGGGCTCGACCAACGGAATCGGCTCGTATGGCCGACAATCAACGCCTTGACAAGAAGAAAAAAGCACCGCAAGAAAAAAGCACCGCAAGAAGAAAACGGTGCTAAACTTGACCGGCGACACGCCAGAAGCGCGCAGAAATGAGCTACGCGACTTCTTCGCCGATATCGTCAACGCGCCGCCACCGCCTCTGCCAGAAGTGATGCCACTGCCGCTCGAGACGGCGCTGCCGTCGCAGGAAGATTTCAACACCCAGCCAGTGACCAGCAACGACGTTGTGCAGTTCACTCGCCAGGCGCCGGGAGGTCGCGCCCCGGGACCGGACGAGGTGCCTATCGAGGTGCTGCGAGTCACAAGGGTCGCCATTGAAGTGGCTCGTGTGATTAACGGTGTCCTTTCTGGAGATGCCGCGCCCCGCGAGTGGACAACCGAGCACATCGTCGCGATCCCGAAGAAGCCAGGCACGACACGGAAGGAGGAGCACAGGGGGATCTCGCTTATGTCCTGCGCCGCGAAGCTGTTCAACCGGGTGCTGCTGGCTCGGTTACAGCCTGTGCTGGACCAGTTCCTGCGAACTGAGCAGAACGGGTTCCGCCCACATCGCGGCACAGTGACGCAGATCCTAGCCCTCCGCCGCATCATCGAGGAGGCGCGCATCCATCAGTCAAGTCTCGTGGTGATCTTCATTGATTTCCTCAAGGCCTTCGACTCGCTGGCTCGCGGCGCGCTGCCTCTCGTGCTTCGTGCGTACAATGTACCGGAGCAACTGATTTCCGCCATCATGGCGAAGTACCAGGACACGACCGCTTCGGTGATGACGCCAGATGGACTGTCAGACCAATTCAGCACGTCGTCAGGCGTGCTGCAGGGTGACACTTTGGCGCCTTTTCTGTTTGTGCTGGCACTGGACTGGGTGCTGAGAACCGGCCTGCCCAACCTGGATGACGGCTTCCTTTTGAGAAGACGCACGAGTCGGCGGCACCTGGAGAAGCGGCTCTCCGTTCTCGGCTACGCGGACAACCTCGCGCTACTTTCATCGACGGCTGAAGGTGCCCAACGGCTGCTTGATGGCCTGACGGCGGCAGCGTCGCGGGTCGGCCTTAAGCTGAACGCGCGGAAGACGGTAGTGTTCACGGTGCCCTCCGACTTGCCGGCCGAGATCAATTACCGAGACGCTGCCGGGAATGCATTTATGCTTACCCGCTGCGAGCGCTTTGTGTACCTCGGCGGTTCCGTGCCGGACGTTGCCGACGACCTGAAGAGACGACGAGGACTGGCCTGGGCCGCATTTCGATCTGTGCGCTCCGTGCTCCAATCTGAGGCCCTGGACGACGGGCTCAAGGCTCGGCTGTTTCAGGCAGTCGTCGAGACTGTCCTGTTGTACAACGCCGAGACTTGGACCCTGACGGACGCCTTGGAGAGGCAGCTGGACGCTGCGCATGCGGCAATGCTGCGTGCGGCTTTCGGAGTGCGCAGCGGCCCAGGCAGCGAGACCAATGCCGCGCTCTACACGAGGGCGCGCCTGACGCGGCCTTCTGACCTGCTGCGCGGGCGGCGACTTCGACTGGCTGGCCACGTCATCCGGTCGGAGGCCCGCTGTCCTGAGCCGCTACACGACGTGCTGCTGCTCAAGCTGCAGGGACCGCGGAGGCGAGGCCAAGGGCGAACGGTGCGATACCCTGACCGACTTCTGAGTGACGCTGGCGCCCCGGACCAAGCAGGGGGATGCGACTTCCTGAGGGCAATGGCCCAGAGACGCGCTTTCTGACTGCTCCCCCTTTCTGGCTACTGCGTGGCCGGCGGGAGCAGTACCTTGTTGTTGTTGTTGTTGTACTTAGTTAGTTAGTTAGTTAGTTAGTTAGTTAGTTAGTTAGTTAGTTAGTTAGTTAGTTAGTTAGTTACTTAGTTAGTTAGTTAGTTAGTTAGTTAGTTAGTTAGTTAGTTAGTTAGTTAGTTAGTTACTTAGTTAGTTAGTTAGTTAGTTAGTTAGTTAGTTAGTTAGTTAGTTAGTTAGTTAGTTAGTTAGTTAGTTAGTTAGTTAGTTAGTTAGTTAGTTAGTTAGTTAGTTAGTTAGTTAGTTAGTTAGTTAGTTAGTTAGTTAGTTAGTTAGTTAGTTAGTTAGTTAGTTAGTTAGTTAGTTAGTTAGTTAGTTAGTTAGTTAGTTAGTTAGTTAGTTAGTTAGTTAGTTAGTTAGTTAGTTAGTTAGTTAGTTAGTTAGTTAGTTAGTTAGTTAGTTAGTTAGTTAGTTAGTTAGTTAGTTAGTTAGTTAGTTAGTTAGTTAGTTAGTTAGTTAGTTAGTTAGTTAGTTAGTTAGTTAGTTAGTTAGTTAGTTAGTTAGTTAGTTACTTAGTTAGTTAGTTAGTTAGTTAGTTAGTTAGTTACTTAGTTAGTTAGTTAGTTAGTTAGTTAGTTAGTTAGTTAGTTAGTTAGTTAGTTAGTTAGTTAGTTAGTTAGTCAGTTAGTGAGTTAGTTAGTTAGTCAGTTAGTTAGTTAGTGAGTTAGTGAGTTAGTTAGTTAGTCAGTTAGTTAGTTAGTGAGTTAGTGAGTTAGTTAGTTAGTTAGTTAGTTAGTCAGTTAGTTAGTTAATTACTTAGCACACGCACACAGGGTGTCCAGTTAAATCCTGGACTTGTCGCGAGAGTCATGCGGTCAGAACACCGAAAACGATCGATCGGGTGTAGCAAATCTCTATAATTGAGTCGAATGCAGTCTGTCGATTCATGTGCTATCGCGTTGAGACTTGGAGTGCCCAAGCACTGTTTGACAATTGCAGCTGATGGTATTCGAAGTAGTGTATAGGGTATTAAAGAAAGCATCTGCAGACTCTGTTGGGCCACCTAGTGACGTGCAGAGTCCGAATATAATCTCTATTATTAACGGCAAAGGCAATAAAACCGTCTCTGCCCTCACCTGGCCCGGCAATAAATAATCCGCCTCAATTGTTGGATTCAACCCGGCGCTGCCCCAGGCAGACAGGCAGGCAGCCGGCGCTGACTACTTTCTACTGAGGATCCGATAACTTGGCGATGCCTATCAGTCAGATTAAATAAAAAGCTGAAAATAACAAAATTGCTTTTTGTCTAAGCTGAACCTCGACTGTCTGGAATTATGTTTAGTAGACTCAACTATGCTCAAGTGCCTGTGCACTTGAATCACTCTCTGGTGGGTTCTGCTTTGGTGCTCCGGCACTTTTTGCAGTAATTTTATTAGTTTTTTAATTCCACCCGAATAATAATAAACATTTTATTGCCTTGTAAAAACATTATAAATACAGCAGAGCAACAGCAGCCAGATGTTAGCTGGCAAGACTCCGATTCCTACTACCGATATAAACGAATTTGTTTGAACAAATCATGTCAAACTTTCCTGCTGTTCTGCTGGTTTGCCTTGTCATGCTTGCTCGTGAGTTCAATATCCACCTGCTGACAGCTATGTGCGCTTACAGGTATATAGTAGCATTGTTATAATTGCGCAACAATATTTTATTTCTAGGCCAGGCTGGTGCGCTCAACTGTTATGTTTATAACTCCATGGGTTTTAATGGCAACGGCACCAGCCAAGACTGCGGCGCAATGACCCACTGCGTCAAATACGTTAGGTTGTATAATGGCCAGACCACTGTGAGCCGCTCATTTGTCAGCAAGTTGTTAGGAAATGATAGATAGATAGATAGATAGATAGATAGATAGATAGATAGATAGATAGATAGATAGATAGATAGATAGATAGATAGATAGATAGATAGATAGATAGATAGATAGATAGATAGATAGATAGATAGATAGATAGATAGATAGATAGATAGATAGATAGATAGATAGATAGACAGATAGATAGATAGATAGATAGATAGATAGTTAGATAGATGGATAGTTAGATAGATAGATAGATAGATAGATAGATAGATAGATAGATAGATAGATAGATAGATAGATAGATAGATAGATAGATAGATAGATAGATAGATAGATAGATAGATAGATAGATAGATAGATAGATAGATAGATAGATAGATAGATAGATAGATATATAGATAGATAGATAGATAGATAGATAGATAGATAGATAGATAGATAGATAGATAGATAGATAGATAGATAGATAGATAGATAAACAGACACTCTCCCCTGCCCACAGTACGTAAAGGATTGCGCGGACAATAGCAATAAGTGCACAGACGTGCAGACAACGACGACCGGGACGATAGAGAGCTGCTCCGTTTGCACAGCTGAGTTGTGCAACTTCGATGTCGTAGTTTCGACTCAAACTTCGACTGTTCCCACCACGCCATCCCAAACAACGACTGTTCCCGCCACGCCCTCCTCTGACGCCGACCGAATCCAGAAAAATCAAGCTGCTCCCGCTACTGCCGCTGCTGCTGCTGCGGCCGCTGT
This sequence comes from Macrostomum lignano, assembly GCA_002269645.1. Classification (NCBI taxonomy): domain Eukaryota; kingdom Metazoa; phylum Platyhelminthes; family Macrostomidae; genus Macrostomum; species Macrostomum lignano. The sequence continues at coordinate 49,085 of NIVC01003620.1, forward strand.
TGCCGCTGCTGCTGCTAGGCTGTTAATCGGGTTTTAATGACACATCGCCCTGGCGAATGACTTTTTTCGGACAGAATTGTTTGTGCACATTGGCCAATCCTTTTTAAATCGTATCATCTAATTTAAAAATCATTTTTAATTAAATCATTTATTCAGCTATAAGGTTGAGCTCTGCACAGTGGAGTAGGGCGACCGCAATTACCAATATTACCTATATAACCAATTTGCATACATCTATTCGAGACGCAGCACTTCTCACTGTGATTAGTGTTTTAAGAACTGTTAACCCTAACTTAATAAAACCTGTTTGCTAAATCAAAAAATATTATGAAATTAAGATTTTTTATTGACTTCATTTTGTTTCAATTGATTTAGCGATGTTCCAGCCTATCACAGAGAACTGAAAAGCTTCTTTATTGTGCATTTTGGTAATTGCTTCAGCTTGCATTTGGGACACTAAATCAGCCTCACCTGTCACTGGACACTAATTTATTATCCTTCACCTGTCACGGGAGACATTATTATTAACCTTCACCTGTCACGGGACACTACTCACTCACTACTGACGGGGGGCGCAGGCGCCGCGAATAGGCCGCGAGGCCCCCTATCGCAACCCCAAGGTAAAAGAGCACAAGGATTAACCCTGGGGGTGCGCCCAGTCCCCGCCAGTAGTCCGCAGGTTCGCAGTGGAGGCATCGGCGACCCTCATCCGGCCGGAGTCCCGGACGAAGGCGCGAAGGTCTCGGATATTGTCCGGGGTGGTCAGCTCGTCCATCCGCTGGAGGTGGCCGAGGTATTTGTGCCGCGCCTTGTTGAAGTAAGGTCAGAAGGTGACGTGAGAAGCTCCGCGGTCTCCTCTCCTATGCCACAGAAAGGACAGGTGGGAGGGCAACCGGTTTGCAACGAGATATGTCTCCACGGGACACTAATTTATTATCTTCACTTGTTAATAACTAAACCCCAGAATAAATGCTAAAAGCAACAAAAAGTTAAATGAATGAAATCTAATAAAATATCGATCCATTTATTTGAATAAAATAACAAAACATACCACTTGAAGTCTACAAGAAAGTAAAATATGGCTATTAAATTTTCGTACAACAAATCACGAATCCGTAGAATACACTCGAATAACGGACGGAAAAGTTTGGAAAGCATGAATTTCGTTGGGATATAATTTGAGCAGAGGGATTGGTACGTTTTTGACATCAAATTTATGTATGCGATGCACTATAGCATGCAAGTTCATGCAATTTCAATGCGTGCGTGAGCTGAGGTTTCAAGATTTATTTTCAGAATTTCCTAGAAATCGCGCCTTGGAAAACTGATTTCGTAAAAATGAAGTAAAAATTTTATAAGCATTAAATTAGATCACCCCGTATGTACATCGCCAGTTAACGTGAAAGGCACGCGGTGATGTATTTTAGGACAAGGCAATTTTTCATTAAGTAAAGCGCACGTGTAAGCAAATAGGATTAACCAGCGGAAGAAGTCCAGCAGAAAGCGAAGCGAAGACTAATTTTGACTATGAACAATTCTTAAACTGATTTTTTCTCTGGACAATTGATTAGGTCGTCAGTTATGAAGGTATACTGCCAAATAACACACAAAACTTTCTAAGCAATTATTAGAGCACTAAATGAACCAGGGGGCCAGTAAACAGCAACATCAGTTTTTTTACTTTTATTTCTACCCCTCTCACCCACCTCACTCCGCAGCAGAATTTCTATCCCTCTCTCAGCCAATGGGAGCACGACCATGATTTGTCAAGCCGCCACCCACCTCACTTGATCCCTGCATTCATTCTAATTGGCTGGCTGTTCGGTAGCCAATGGGCAAAGAGCTCTTGGAAATCGATCTACTGGAGGCCGCAGACTTAAAGGGACTAATTAAACAGGATTCGTTAAAGCTGCTTAATGCGTGGTGGAGGCCAGATGATGCCGGCGGCAGCGCAGACACACGGTTGAGTCGCGCGCCATTCTACTCGGCAGTAGGATAGTTCGAGCGCGAAATGTGCGACTCCGCCGACGTTCCAAGCTCTGCTGCCGGCCGGAGTTGCAGTCTAAGTCAGGCAGCACGGTGTTCATGCGCTCCAGGTCTCGTAGGGTCTCCTTCACCTCCTCCGGCAGGATCTGATGAGTGAGAATGTCCCTGAGCATGGCGGCTGTGCTCTCCCGTTTCTCAGAGGCGGTCAGCTGTTCGTGAACGCTGTAACCAACTGGGTCGACGCGACCCTCATTTGGAATATCAGCCGCTGCCGCTGTTAACCTGCTGACTGCTCCGGCTTTGACGGCCGGGTCAATGGGTGGTAGCGCTGATTGCTTCTGCTGCTGGTGCTGCTTGTGTGGCTTCTGCGATCTTTGCGATGATGATGGGGGCCTGCTACTGTTTAACTCGCTGCTGCTGCTGCCCAGGTTGCTGTTGTTGCTGACCGGTTCGCGCTGGCGTTGGGCGCTGCGCGATTCTGACCTTATTTGACCCTGAGCGAATTGCGAAACGTTACCAATTGCATCTCGCGCTTTCGAAGCAGCGCCCTCAGCTCTTTGTACTCCTCCAGGGTGTAGGTGCGCTCGTGCTCTCGCTGCGGGCAATTTTGGGTAAAGTTGTTAGAGAGCTTGATCGCTACCAAAGGTGCTGTACAGGTACAGGTACACTTAATAGGAAGAAAAGCATCTTAGAAATGATTAAATAGGATACTTTCTCGAAGTAGATAGGCTTTTACGCAAAGACTAAGTTAATTGCAAGTCCTATTTAACCGTAAAAAGTCGTGAGTTGAGCAGTAAATTTTGTCATACAAGTAAAGATTAACTTTGCGTACTCCTAATGTTAAATTACGAGCTAAATGCAGTTGTCATGTATATTTAGTCGTAATCTTACTCATGCTGTCCCGGGTGGCGAGTCACACCTGCGCGATCAAGAAGCAATGAATAAAGTCCGCAATCAGCACAAAATTTGGCGAATAAAGCCAATTGATACTACTGAAACTTTGCGCGCGCGCTAGTAGGGTGTTTCGCTTATCGCTGCTGAAGGTTTGCAAAAACAAACGAAAAAAATTAGAAACGGGAATCACACAGGCAGGCCATTAGGGGCTGATTAGGAAATTAGAATGTGATTAGACGCAATGCGAGTTCGGGAGGACCCTGGAAACCATGACAACCGAGACGTGTTTATCCCATACCGTCCCATCCATTCTTTCTGTACCTGCTTCGACTTGCCCCTGGCCTTGCCCTTCTTCGCTCTGCGCCTCTTTCCCTGTTGACCTGTTTCGCCCAGATTTGGCAGTCTTGTGCGACTCTGCTGATGAAGCTGCTGCTGATGACCAATACTGCTGCCGCTAGCCTCTCCGAGCGGCAGGTCAGCGGCGGTTTCCTCTTTGACAAGCGGCGGCTGATCAAACTGCGGCTCGCCAGAGATAATTGGCGCGCTGCTCGGTCTAATAGCCGTCTTGGCTGCCGCCACTGCTGGCGGGGTCGGCTGCGGAGGCCGGTCTGGGGTGTGGCAGCGGGGAGAGGGGTGAGAGGGATAGAGAGGCACTAGAATGACTAGATTCTAGTGAATGTACACTGTTGGGCAGTAAGTGTACATTGACCCAGGATTTTCTCTACCCCCTTTCCGTGCAAATCTAACTGCTTGTTTTGATGCTAGAGGGTCTTTCCTGCCCTTTAGACGCCCTCTTACCCTTGTACATTAAACTCTGTACATTATGTCGGCGGCATTAAGTGAACAATGGCCAGCATCGTTCAATTTATTTTTTACGCCCGGCTCACTCCCAGTCTTTTCTACCCATACGCCGATTTAACGTATGTACATTGATGTAAATTGATGTAAATTGATCCTATTACCCCCTTTCCTTTCTACTACATATTTACTAATATAAACTTTCAGTTTAAATTACTTTAGCTAGTATGCTTGTTAAGATTAACAACAATAATAACTGAGCCAAAAAGTACATTGTCAAACAATCTTTAATTCCATAAACTAACTATAAGGTTATTCTTGCATTTAAAATTCCTGTTTACAGAGCATTTTTCCTTGTTTAAAAATTGTTTAATTGTTTCCCTTTTTGGCGCTTATTTAACTTAGCTTTAATTTATGAACAAGCTATTTATGGTAAGCTTACAGGAGATAATTAAAATTAAATTGTTCGACTCCGATACAAAATTACCAGTAATAATAAAACAACGATGATTGATTGATTAGGCAACAGCAACTAGCTACTAGTTTTGTCATGATATTGTCAACAATAATGTGCGCAATTGGTCTGGTAGCACTTTGCTGCTTCATGGGACAATTGGTAAATTAGCATGCCAATAAAAGTATACAGGTATACAGTACCCGTAATTCTGCTGCCTGAGACCGCCGCCGCCGCCGCCGTGAGCTGCTGCTCCCCAGCCTGCCGCCCCGCCTGCCAGAGCCAACAGTGGCGGCATTGACGCTGTCCTCGGACGCAGGAAGCGACTGTTCAACTCGACAACAACTGGCGGCAGACCGGTCGGTGCCTGCAGCGACTGGCGCCCCGTGGTAGCCGGGCGTTGTCGGCGAATGGCCGGCTCCGAGAGGCGGTCTCGGCGGGCCACAATGTCTAGCAGGTGTCTCAGAAAAGCCTCTGTCGCGTTGCGAAGAGGTCGATTTATGGCGAAGGGTTGAGGGGGTCGGCGGGAGGGGGGAGCGCAAGCAGGTTAGTCACAAATGGCAAGTGATGCTTTGGTGAGCAAGCGGTTAATTATCATGCTGGTTAGTTTATAACTAAGCGCTGTTAGCGTACGCATGCACGAGCCTGCGGCAAATTTTCTTTTTTCTCTTTAGTCTTGAATTCGAATTCGCGCCAAAATCGACCAAGCACTTGTTGAGTGATGCCGTTGATTGCGATCAAATGGAAGTTCAAAATTTAAATCACCTATTCATACAAGTTTGACTGTACTTTCTAATGTGTACAATGGGTATTAAATAACTTTATCAGAACAAATTGAATATAGTGGCGCGAATTCAAATTCAAAATTTAAAAAAGAAATTAATTGTTGGTTAGTTCGCTGCTAGGGCATTTATTTTATAGCTATTAATTTAATGATATTTACGTGATTAGTAGCTCATCTCAGAATGATCATTTATTTTATTGAATTCAATTTCTGCTCTAGCTCTCGTAATTTTACCTTCATCTTGAGCTTCAATCACAGCCCTGCTCGAGCTTCCAGGCTCTTCCTCATCGTCTGGGCTGAAAAGGTGACGCAGCGTGAGACAGTGAAAGCGTGCATGTAACAAAAATTTGTTTACTGGTCATTCGTTCGGCATGCAGAGTCAGGGACCACGTGCCAGGGACCACGTGTACTTTAAGAGATGGACATTTTGTGTTACAAGAAGTACAGAGAAGTTCTTTTATTAAAGCTGTAGCTATGTTTTTATACTACGCAGACATATTTGTTTAAATGCTATTAAATATTCGTGGAACGATTCTAAGAAATAGTTTCTTCGAAATGCTAAAAATTAAATTTAACTTTCATAGGGAAGTTTTCTTATTCTAATCTTCAAAAATTTTTCCCAATTGACGGGTACTCAACGAGCTTCTAAATTCGCCTATAGTGGTCCTTGACAACGGTGCACAGTGCTGAGAATACTCGACTGAGTGAAATATGTACAGTCAGTGACAGCCAGTGCTCAATCATGCTCACAGGTTGGCCTGTTGCGCTTGCGCAATGGTGGTGCCGCGCGAGCTCAACCGGCTGCGCATCTCAGCCTGAGCAGTGATGAAGATTTCTTCCTCTGACTTGTAGCCCCAATCCTCTGGCTCGCTGCTGCCCAGGGTGACTCGGCGGGGCTGCTTCTTCGGCCTCATGTACACCTTCTTACCTGGGTGGATCTTGCGGTCCTCCTGCACAACGGTGGGTAGGGGGGAGGGGGTTGTTGGAAAATGCAATTGAAATTGGCACGAGGGCACAAGTCCATGCTTTCACACGGCAGGTAGTTTGTGTGCAGTGTGTGCTGGTTCCTAGAAAATTAAGTCAAAACTAAACGACACTGCTGGCACTGAAAGCATTCGTTGGCAGTCGGGCAGGTGCGAAAGAGCTGCGGCAATTAAAAGCAAAAAAGTCTACAGAAAAAGCGTGTTGACACTGAAGCTGTCAACACAAAGGTAGCATATGTACAATTGTACATTCGGGACTGTTCGAGTGTACAAAATGATTTTTGCAGCTACCAATGGTTTCCGGTGCGCTTTAACAGTAGATTAAAATTATACATTAGTCCATCATCATCAGAGAGTCAGGTGAAAAACATTGTTCACCTCCGCCTCGGGCGGTTCCTGAGCTGTCTGAAAAATTGCCATCGGCGAAATTGGGATCACTTGATCTTCGGAAGTCTAGAAGTCTGTTAGATCCAATATTTTATTAATTAACTGCACTGTTTTAGCTTTACGATTGTTCAGTAAAATAAACCTCAGGAAAAAACTAAAAAATCGGAAGTAATTTTATTGCATTTTTACTATAAGTAGAGTAGTCAATAAAAGTTAACTATTATTAGTTTTTACGCTCGATTTGTCATCAATCCTACTGTTAGTAGAGAAGCATGAAAAATGCGCCTATTAATAAACAGTTTGAGAGCGCTTGGCTCTTTTTTACTCACGCCCCTAGCAACGCCTTCCCATTCCCAGCTTCCTCCCGCGCTCACCTCCTTGTGGAACCTGGTCATCTGCACCACCCGGGCGCCTCGCTTAGTCTGGTCGACGTTGTCGAACCACACGCTGATCCGCCGTTCCAGGTCCACCAGGTGCTCGCTGCTGGTGTCGAAGTCCTCGAACTCGTCCAGCACCCGCCTGGCCGCCTCGTACGGGTCGTCCAGTCGGCGATGGTCGGTCGCCGCCGCGGCTCCGTCGGCACCTTCGTCGTCCGTTCCTGGCTCGTCAACGGCGAACATGGCCGCTGCGGCGGCTGGCGGCTTCCGGCCGCCCATCTTGGCCTCCTTGGCCTTCTGAGCGGCCAGCTTGCGCTCGCGCTTCATCTTGTTCCGGTAGAACACGGTGCCGGGCCCGTAGGGGTCGATCAGCGGGCCGCGGGACGGTATAAAGTGCGACATGTCCGAGTCTCTCACGTCGAAGTCGCGCTCTTTGTCGGCCTTCTGTCTGCGACGCTCCTCGGCCCGGTGAGACTCCAAAATCCGGTGGCAGAGGTTGCGAATCAGTGGCACCTGCTTGTCGAGAGCTCGGGTGACCCGCGACATCAGCTTAGTCTCGGCTTTGCGAGCCAGAATCTCCAGCGTCTGCGCCTGGTTCCGCTTGTTCAGGACCAGCCGCTCAAAGTTCTTCGAGTCCAGAACAAAGACCTCGGTTGGTTGAACGCAGATAACGGACTGGGCGTAGGTGCTCAGGTCCATTCCGTGCTCAATGTCGCCGATCATCTCGCCTGGCCCGATCAGGGAGATTTCGACGTGCCGCTGCGACTGCCGGTGCTCGGCGGCCGCGTAGCCTCGGCGGCGGATCGGCTTGTCCCAGAGCTGCTGGTGCCGGCGCGACTGCGACCGCTCGTCTGCCGGGTTCCTGTGTGGGATCCAGCGGTGTGGGATCTAGCGGTGTGGGATCTAGCGGTGTGGGATCCAGCGGTGTGGGATCTAGCGGTGTGGGATCCAGCGGTGTGGGATCCAGCGGTGTGGGATCTAGCGGTGTGGGATCCAGCGGTGTGGGATCTAGCGGTGTGGGATCCAGCGGTGTGGGATCTAGCGGTGTGGGATCCAGTGGTGTGGGATCCAGCGGTGTGGGATCCAGCGGTATGGGATCCCGCGGTGTCGGATCCAGCGGTGTGGGATCCAGCGGTGTGGGTTATCCAGCGGTATGGGATCCAGCGGTGTGGGATCCAGCGGTGTGGTTTATCCAGCGGTATGGGATCTAGCGGTGTGGGATCTAGCAGTGTGGGATCTAGTGGTGTGGTTTATCCAGCGGTATGGGATCTAGCGGTGTGGGATCCAGCGGTGTGGGATCCAGCGGTGTGGGACCCAGCGGTATGGGATCCAGCGGTGTGGGATCCAGCGGTATGGGATCCCGCGGTGTCGGATCCAGCGGTATGAGATCCAGCGGTGTGGGTTATCCAGCGGTATGGGATCCAGCGATGTGGGATCCAGCGGTGTGGTTTATCCAGCGGTATGGGATCCAGCGATGTGGGATCCAGCGGTGTGGTTTATCCAGCGGTATGGGATCCAGCGATGTGGGATCCAGCGGTGTGGGTTATCGAGCGGTATGGGATCCAGCGGTGTGGGACCCAGCGGTGTGGGATCCAGCGGTGTGGTTTATCCAGCGGTATGGGATCCAGCGGTGTGGGACCCAGCGGTGTGGGATCCAGCGGTGTGGTTTATCCAGCGGTGTGGGATCCAACAGTGCGTGCAGGAAGGTGTGAGACTTGTCGGTGCTAAGTAAGTAGTGTGGGACTTAATGGGACCAAGAGAGGAGTGCGCCGGCTATAACGGGATCAAGAGTGTGGAATCTAGTTCGCTTACAGTGAAAATAAAGAAGAGTCTATTATATAATAGCTTACAGATCTGTTTGGGAATTTCTGAATATTTCTCTCCCAAATGCTTTGTGCATCCCATTATTGCGGATCCCAGGTGAAGCGGCAGAGCGGCAAGGGGAGAGAGAGATCAAAGCCGGCATCAGTGGCATCAATGGTTTTACAATCAATTCAAATGAGAACAATTCTTATAGCTTTTTTTAGCCAGCTCAAAGCTAGGGGTCTCATCGATTGAGCTTGTTTATTAAATAGGATGCTGAATAGAATTTGAGCTGCATCCCGGATGTGCCGAGCTCTTTGTGATGAAGAATCTCTCCCCAAACCCTTAGTGTGCGTTTCATTCGACTATAGAAAGTGAAAAATGATTTTAAGGGCATTTAAAAACTTCAGTCTAACTTCAAACTTCAGTCTATAAAAAAATTCGGTTACATATATGTATTTTGTATCATCCTAAATCATTCTAAATCATCCTAAATCATTCTAAATCATCCTAAATCATTCTAAATCAAATCATTCTAAATCATCCTAAATCATTCTAAATCATCCTAAATCATTCTAAATCATCCTTCATCCTAAATCATTCTAAATCATCCTAAATCATTCTAAACCGTAAATCATTCTAAATCATCCTAAATTATCCTAAATCATCATCCTAAATCATTCAAAATCATTCTAAATCATAAATCATCCTAAATCATTATAAATCATTCTAAATCATTCTAAATCATCCTAAATCATCCTAAATCATTCTAAATCATCCTAAATCATCCTAAATCATTCTAAATCATCCTAAATCATCCTAAATCATTCTAAATCATTCTAAATCATCCTAAATCATTCAAAATCATTCTAAATCATCCTAAATCATTCTAAATCATTCTAAATTAATCATCCTAAATCATCCTAAATCATTCTAAATAAATCATCCTAAATCATCCTAAATCATTCTAAGTCATTATAAATCATCCTAAATCATTCTATCCGTTCTAAATCATTCTAAACCATTCAGTATGGTAGTTCATGTATAGAAGGCTAAAATGGTAGAAAAAATGTGCTTTTTAGAGGACAACCCGCTTTGAAATGATGCAATTTTTAAGGCCTAATGCCTGATCAAAACACATTACCGAGACTGCATTAGATACGCTTGTAGTTTAATAGTACGTAGGATAGAACCTATAGAGAAAAGATGCATGCAATAATTCTAGGATACTCGTATTAGTTATAAATGTAAGATTTGAAGTGCGCGGAAAAATGAATGGAAAGGAAAGGAAAGTTATGTAATAAAAAGACGGTTTTATTACCATCGATTGTAGCCAGCGTATCTGACGGAATTTCTGATTCCATATTTTCTTGAATGTGAGGTTTTTTCGGTTAACAGTGTGGTGGTGGTAAATACTATAGCCAATAGGGTTGTTAATTTGGGCTTCAATAGTAATGTTAGTAAAGCTAGTTTATAGTGCTTATACAGCTTTAATGACTTATACCCTCCACCCATCCGCTGCTTCAGTGACCCTGAACCCTAAACTCTTCTCATTGTACTTTTATTAGTTTGCTTTTTGAAAAAATGAAGTAATTATTTCATTAGAAAAACTCACTGCTCCATCAGCTTGCCCATGATCTCCCGCTGCTGCAGATCCTCTGGACTGTCGTGCAAATGCAGCTGCGGATATTGGCTGTAGTGCTGGATTATGTCAACAACCAGTTTGGCTTGACCACTGTATTTGAGGTGCAATCAATTCAGGAATTACGGGTTCTGTATCTCTGCACGCTGTGGCTATCATTTGCACAAGATTCTCTATCCCTTCCAAGTCTCTGATTGGCTAGCACTGGTTTCTGTATCTCTTCAAACTGTAGCTATCAGTTGCGCAAGATCCTCTATCCCTTCCCAGTCTCTGATTGGCTGGCACTAGTTTCTGATTTCTTCACATTGTAGCTATCAGTTGCGCAAGATTCCCTATCCCTTCCTAGTCTCTGATTGGCTGCTGCATTTGAAGCTTGTATATAAAACGGCATAGAAAACTCTCAATGGCATAGAAAGGAGTCAGCGCACCTGAGAATAAAATAGAGCCCATTCAGCGCATCGCCCTGCTTCGCAATTGTCATTTCGAAGTTGAACATCTCCTTCCGCAGACTCATGGCCGCTTGCCGCTTGTACCTAGCCAGCCAATTGTCAAACACCGGACACTTGTTCACAAAATCGATTCGCTCCTTGAACTCGGCCTCTTGAACGGCCTTTAGCGACCGATTGTACAGAGCTCTGTTCACCACAATCAGCCTGGTGGTCTCGTCTGCGATGATGGACGCGTTACGGACGCAGTCTTTGTTGATCAGGGCCAGCTCGCCGAAACCTCTGCCCGCGCCTGAGGGTAAAAATTAACGATTCATCAACTAGCCTTTCGTCAACGACCTCCAAGTTAATTGCTGAAGGTCATCTGACATTTCTCTGAATATCTCTCCTATTTTACTCTACTTTCCGCTCTCTACTTCCGCTCTCAGCCTCCGTTTTCTCATTCATTTCCGCTCTCACTGCAGCCGGCACTCACCGAAGCTGACAATGTACTTCCCGTACTTGGTCCGGTCCAGTTCTTTCTTTTCTCCGCTAGCCGCGTCGCTGCTGTCGTCGACCAGCACCTGCGCCTCAGTTGGATCGTCCGGCACCGCCTCCGTGTTGATGTAAACACTGACTTTGCCGGTGAGGCAAATGTAGAAACTGATGGGATGGATATTGCGGCGTTTCAGTTGAAGGTCAACAGCCAGTAAATCTGTCCCACTCTGTGCCTCTCAATCCCCTCTGCCGCTGCCTCTCTCCAATCTACCTCTCCCTCTCCCCCTGCCTCTCCCTCTCCCCTCTGCCTCTCCCTCTCTCCCCCTGCCTCTCCGTCTCTCCCCCTGCCTCTCCCTCTCTCCCTCCTGCCTCTCCCTCTCTCCCCTGCCTCTCCGTCTCTCCCCCTGCCTCTCCCTCTCTCCCTCCTGCCTCTCCCTCTCTCCCATCTACCTCTCTCTCTCCCCTCTGCCTCTCCCTCTCTCCCATCTGCCTCTCCCTCTTCCCTCTGCCTCTCCCTCTCTCCCCTGCCTCTCCGTCTCTCCCCCTGCCTCTCCCTCTCTCCCTCCTGCCTCTCCCTCTCTCCCATCTACCTCTCTCTCTCCCCTCTGCCTCTCCCTCTCTCCCATCTGCCTCTCCCTCTTCCCTCTGCCTCTCCCTCTCCCCCTGCCTCTCCCTCTCTCCCGTCAACCTCTCCCTCTCTCCCCTCTGCCTCTCCCTCTTCCCTCTGCCTCTCCCTCTCCCCCTGCCTCTCCCTCTCTCCCGTCAACCTCTCCCTCTCTCCCCTCTGCCTCTCCCTCTCTCCCCTGCCTCTCCCTCTCTCCCGTCTGCCGCTCCCTCTCCCATCTGCCTCTCCCTCTCTCCCATCTGCCTCTCCCTCTCTCCCCTCTGTCTCACCAGTCTCCTTGGTCTCCCTGTCGAATGATGACGTCATCGCGTGGACTCTCGCGAAATTCGCAATTTCTCAAAATATCTTTAGCCACATCTGCAGTTAGGAAAGTGGAGTTAAAAGCAAATTAAGAGTGCTGTTGTCGATTGGCCTTGCACTTTATGTGGGTGAAAACACCACCCCCCTTGTCACAATTGATTTTATTGTCGCCGTCAACCCCGTGTTTGGCTGCAGATTACGACTGAGACAAGCACTGGCTCATTCCGGCCTGGCGACTGCAATCCCATGCTTAGGGAATATGTATTATGCATTAGGTTGATGGCCAAAAGCCTCACAATGGATTTATAGAGTGGCTCATTTCCGGTGCGGGGCAACTCAGCTCAACTCTCTTTCACTGCTCAGTTTCTCCCCGCCGGGGGGGGGGGCGATGTGACAGCGCAGACGGTGCAGATAGCCGCTTCCCAACGGTCGGTCAGGTGCCGCCTGGGTGAAGCTGAAGGCCCCCCATCACTGAAGCTGGGTTAATAAGCGATGAAGCTAAGATGATTTATAAATGTGGTGGTTGCTGGGACCAAGGGCAGGCATGCGCACGGCAGTATGGGCATGCAGTGCTCAGACGTATTTTTTTACTCAAGCATACGAGCGCCAACGTGCCAAACAGCGGGTTGCCATGGCAACTGCTGGCTTAGTGCGGAAGGGAATCGCTGAGTCAGTGAATCTCAGTCAGTCAGTCAGTCAGGGATCAGTTGCCACGGGAGCCAGTCTCCTCCCCTCTCCGGCTCCGAGACAATTACCTTGAGCACACAAAGGACGCGGCTGCTCATGCTGCAGGGTCTGTACTCTGATTTTCTAACTGCTTTTTTAGAAGCACAGAAGGAGGCAGTTTCGTGATGAGGCAGGATTTATTTTATAGTCGATTAATTCCTTATTCCAAGCTCCTCTATTTGAGGAGTTGATTGAGATGGAAGGTAATGAGCGATGAATATTTGCCAATCTCTCTCTTAGTGGCTGGGTGTGAGAAATGTAAATTCAGCCCGGTGAGCGTGTTTGCCTAATGAAAATTTATACAGTGACTACTCAATAGGGAAGGAGTGCGAGTTCTCTCAGGTTCTCCAGGTAAGTGGTGCAAGAATTCAGAATTGAGGAGGGATTCACAAAGTTGAGAAACGTATGATTAAAGTTGAGAAGCGCATGAAGCCTATGACCAAAGTTAAGTAGCCTATGACCAAAGTTAAGTAGCCTATGACCAAAGTTAAGTAGCCTATGACCAAAGTTAAGAAGCTTATGACCAAAGTTAAGAAGGGTATGACCATGTTGAGAAGCTTATGACCATAGTTGAGAAGCGTATGACCAAAGTTGAGAAGCGTATGACTAAATTTGAGAAGAGTTTGGCCAAAATTACAAAGCATATGATCAAAGTTGAAAAGTCACGAGTAATGACCAAAGTTAAGAAGCCTATGACCAAAAGTAAGAAGCGTGTAATGACCAAAGTTGAGAAG